>JAODAL010082569.1:0-11527 GCA_025379985.1 Phyllomedusa bahiana
CCCACACTTATCATTGTCCACCTTGGCCCAATACTGTTTTGCCCCCCATAATGTCATTGTCCCCAACCCCCTGACCTATACTGTGCCGCCGTGACCTCCCACTGGTGATTGTCCCACTCTTTTCCCCTAATATGTTTTGCCGCCCCCTTAATTCATTGTGCCCTGCTGCCCCTCATACGCCCCCGCCGTGCCCTCCACCTGTATCATTGTGCCACTTGGGGCCTAATCTGTTTTTGCCCCCTCAAAATGCCGTTGTGCCACGTCACCTCTACTGCTCCCCGTGCCCTTTCCACATGTGTATTGTGCCACCTGTCCCTAATACTGTTTTTCCGCCTCCAGAATGTCATTGTGCCAGCCTGACCTCATGCTGCGTCCCTGACCCCCCAACTGTGTGATTGTGCCACCTGGGGGCCTAATAGTTTTGCCCCTCCAAATTCATTGTCCCACTGCCTGACCTCTGCTGTTTTGGCGCCCCCCCTCACCTCCACACTCTATCACTAATGTGCCACCTGATCTAGCTTGTTTTTTTCCCAGCTTTCGGGCATGCCCTTTATCAGCTACTTCCCCTTGAGTTTTTTGGTCGTTTTGCCCTCAAAATTGCCCGGGGAATTTTATATGAAGCATTCAAGAGGGGGCGGCAGTCATGTCGTGTTACTAAAACACAAATTTATGAAGACCAAACCCAATCCCTCTGCATATTTAAGCATGGCACAAGTTCTCAGCACCCTCCCCGGGGTTTTCTGGGCACCTGGGGAAAATATCTGTTTTTTTAAGTATTCGTGCCGAAGTAATTCGGACCAAAAACAAATTTTGTCGGAAAATTCGGGAAGTGACCGAACCCAATTTTGGAAATTGGGGCCTCTCAAATTAAATCCGGAAAATTCATAATGATGCGCAGGGCTCTTTTTTACGCGGGAGCCCGGTGATTGGTGCGGCTAACCCGGACCTTTTTCGGTAAAGGGTTCAATAGGCGCGGCCGAATGCCTTCCCTTTGGGAGCTTTCCTGGCAAATTTTTCCGCAGGTCCTTTTTTTTTAAAAAGATTCGGAAGGCCACCATCTTAAGTTGCTCCCTTGGGGCGATTTTCCAGGTCCCCCAAAACTTCTTGTTGCGCAATTTGGCTTGTGCAAGATTTGAGTCTAGTTGCGGGGCACCGTTATCTTTTTTCAGGTCATTCCCCCTCATTCCAGTTCTGCAATCTGAGGGAGGAGTCTAAAACCTTGCGGGAGTTGGGGAAAGGGAGGCCTGTAAATAGTTCTGGGGCCGCTGTAACCGGGCGCAATCTGTCTGGCTATTCTTTTGCCAATTGCTTATAACAAGGCGGGGGTTTAATAGCCCATCCGTAGGTGGCACTACTGGTGCTGGTGGGGCTTGGGTCTCTGGGGGCAGGCAGGGCTGCAGTACCTGTTTTTCCCTCAGCTCTCTCAAATGCTGCTTTGGGTACAAGGGTGGCTGCTGTGCTGGCTGCAGGGTAGGCTTTAGGGCGGCTTTTTGGGCGACTGCTGAGCTGGCTGTCGGGCTGGCTGTAGGGTTGGCTGCAGGGCTGGCTGTTGTGCTGATGCTGACGGCTGCAAAGGGCTGGCTGTTGGGGGCTCTGACGGAAGCAGGGTTGGCTGCCCGGCTGACGCAGGGTTGGCTGCAGGGCTGGCTTCGTACTGCTGATCTGGCGCAGGGCTGGCTGTGGGGTGGCTGCCGGGCTGGGTGCAGGCTGGTTGCTGGGTGGTGCTGAGCTGGTTTTGGGCCGGTTTCCAAATGGCTGCAGGGTGATTGCCGGCTTGGATGCTGGCGAGTCCGAGCTAACCAGGGCAGGTGCCCGCTTTACCACGGGTTGGATTTTCCCGGGGGCCCCCCGCAGAACCCCCTAGTAGCTGTCTCCCCCCAAACTCTTCCCCTCTGTCCGATCGCAGGCCCCGGAGGTGTCCGCCGTGATGAGCTGTGCGCCCCCGTTCCGGAGCCATTTGGGTTCTGCGCCCCGGATGTCGCGGTGTTTTTCGGGCTGGCACGCTCCTAAGAACGTACCCCAGTTCCCCGGGACGTTCCGGGGGGCCGGCACGGGGGTTTAGGCTCGGGTCGGCGCTGCGGTAAGCAGTAAGCAGGGGTAGGCCCGGGGGGATCGAGGACTCCTCAGCTCAATCCTTCCTAAACCCCGCCGGAACCAGAAGTCCGGGACGCTATTCTGATTGGTCCATAAACCAGCCAATCGAAATGGAGCACAAAGACCCCCTTAAAACCTATGGGAAAGAATTGACCCCAAAAAAAGAGCGAAAAGACCATTTTAAACTATGGAGAAAATTACCAAACAGAATAAGGGGGACAAAGACCCTTTTATCCTATGGAGAAGTTTTGACCAATGAAAATCAAAGGCGGGACAGTTCAAAATACAGTAAAAATACAAGAAAGAGCTGATTGGCTGAGCTAGCGGTGGCTTAGCTATCCCAGCCAATCAGAGCGCGAGCTACTTCTCCCATTGTAGTCTATGGAGAGATCGGCGCAATGCAATCTCGGCGCTCTGCGCCGTGCTGAATGGAGTATGAATAAAAAAAAACAATTTTATTAAGTGTAAATCATTATCAGATAAAGCGCTGAAACCTTCTCTAAAAATAAATCAGTTAAATCCCTAACAACGTGTTTGTCGCCGAAGCCGAAAGTAGCTCGCGCTCTGATTGGCTAAGCAGGACGAGCCCCCGCCGCTTCAACCAATCACCTCTTTTCTGCCTTTTTACTGTATTTTGAACAGTTCCGCCTTTGAATATGATTGGTCAATATTTCTCCATAGGTTAGAATGGGTCCCTGTCGCTCCTATTCTGATTGGTCAATTCTCCTCCATAGGTTAGAATGGGCCACTGTAGCTCCTGTTCTGATTGGCTGGTTTATGCCGACCAATCAGAAGAGCTTAAACAATTTGAATTACTGCATTTCCCAGCAATTCTCTCTATTGCAATTCCCGATTTAGCGCCGGTCTCGGCGACAAACGCGTTGTTCGGGATTTAATTGATTTATGTTTATAGAAGGTTTCAGCTCTTTTTCAGAGAATATTTTACAACTAATGAAAATTATTTTTTTATTCATACTCCATGCCGCACGGCGCTGAGAGCCGAGATTTCATTGCGCCCATCTCTCCATCGACTACAATGGGAGACGTAGCTCACGCTTTGATTCGCTGGGATAGCCAAGCCCCCGCTAGCTCAACCAATCCGCTCTGTGCAGCACTTTTACTGTATTTTGAACTGTCCCGCCTTTGATTTTGATTGGTTGAAACTTCTCCATAGGCTATAATGGGTCCCTGTCGCTCCTATTCTTTTGGCCGAGATAGCCAAGCCCCCACTAGCTCAGCCAATCAGCTCTTTTCTGCATTTTTACTGTATTTTGAACGGTCCCGCCTTTGATTCTGATTGGTCAATAGTTCTCCATAGGTTTTAATGGTTCACTGTGGCTCCTATTCTGATTGGCCGGTTTCTGCCGACCAATGAGAATAGCTTTCAGAATTTGAATTACTGTATTTCCCGGCAATTTCCAATATCCTAATTCTTGATATTGCGCCGTTCTAGATTGTTGGACAGGGATTTTTTTTTAATTATGTTTAATTTTTGAGGTTTGAGCTCTTTTTCTGATACTGTTTTCCGCCTTTATAAAGGCGATTTTTTTTTAATCATACTCCATGCTGCACGGCCCCTGAGCGCCGAGATTTCTGTTCCCGATTTCTGAAAGGGTCCTTCATTTCCGTTCTTGTTCCATTTCCCCGCCCCCCGGAGAAATTTAGCCCAAAAAATAAATTTTTGGTCTAAATGTCGGAGCTGCAGAGGCTGCATTGCACCCGCGTTTTTGGCGAGCCGCGATCTTTACTGTTCGGAGTTTTCGACGCGCAGCGTCCCCCCCCCAAAAAGGGCCTACCCCCCCCCCACCCCGCGCCCACTCCCCCCCCCTTCATGCGGGGCAAGCTTTAAAGGGGGCGAAAGCTCCCGCCTAACCTGAAACCCCCTTCCCAAAAAAACCGGGTTTTCGGGCGGGGAGGTGCAGCTTACCCCAAACAACAGGCTTAAAGCCCGTTCATACATGTGCCCTGTGTACCCTTACTGAATAAAAAACCCCGCAAACGGGCCCCCCCCTTAAAAAAAAATTAAAACTTTCGGATATGAAATTAGGGCTACAGGAAAAAAATTTTCTTTTCTTTTGGGTTGAAAAACACATTTTCTTTTAGTGCCCCACAACAGCAGAAAAACATTTTTTTTAAAACCCTTGGATCAAAATTGCGAAAAAGGAAAATGAGGTCCCAAAAAAATTTTACCAGCCATTTTGCGTGTTATACAGGGTGTATTTTACTGAGCACAACAGCAAAAAAAACCTTTAAATTTAAACCTTTGGTTCTAAATTGCGCAAAAAAAATGGGGGTCCCCAAAAATTTCCCAGCTATGAAAAAGCGTGTTAAAACGACGTGTATTTTCTGACCCTAAAGCAAAAACGCTTAATTAAACCCTTGGATCTAAATTGGGGAAAAAAAAAAGGGGGTCCCAAAAATTACCACTATTTTGCGTTTTAAAAAAACGCGTTATTTTATGAGCACAAACAGCAAAAAAAATGTTTAATTTAACCCTTGGATCAAAAATTGCCCCAAATTTTAAATGGGGGGTTGCTAAAAATTACCAGTATGTAGCATGTTACAAACGTGTATTTTACTGAGCACAACAGCAAAAAAACGCTTAATTAACCCGGGAAATCTAAATTGCGCAAATGAAATGAGGTCCCAAAAAAATTAAACCAGCTATGTAGCGTGTTAAAACAACAGGGTTTTTTAAAAAAAAAAAAAAAAACTGAGCACAACAGCAGAAAAACATTTAAATTTAAACCCCTTGGACTAAATTGCGCAAAAAAAAATTTGGGGTCCAAAAAATTACCACTATGTAGCGTTTTAAAAAACGTTGGGGTTTTTTTACAGCACAACAGAAAAAAAACCTTTAAATTTAAACCCTCGGATCAAAAATTGCGAAAATTAAATGGGTGCCAAAAATTCCCGCTATTTTGGGTGTTACAACGACGTGTATTTTATGAGCTTAACAGCAGAAAAACGCTTAATTAACCTTCGGATATGAATTATGAAACAGGAAAAATTTTCTTCTTTGGCGTTAAAAAATAAGTTTTTTTAAGTGACCAAAAACAGCAAAAAAAAGCCTTAAATTAAAACCCCTTGGATCAAAATTTGCGCAAAAGAAATGACAGCCAAAATTTTTAAGGGTTTTTGGATTGTAAAAAGCGGTTTTTTTTTAAAACTGAATAAAACAGAAACAGGTTTTGAAAACCCCTTGGATTTTAAATGGCTCAAGAACTGAGCAGATAGAAATTAAAAGGTATATCCTGAATTGGACACACACTGGATTAAATTAAAAAAAACCCCACAAAATCAAAATGTAAGGGAAGCATCCCCCTGAGACAAGCTGTAAACCCCCCCCGAAAATCGCTGTTTTTAAAAGTTATTTCTTTAGTGTGAGATTTCAGCACAGCATTTCACTCCCACACCCACAGTGAAGCAGGGGTTAATGCCAGCGTCGCGCCCGGAAATTATATATTGCGGGCCCGTCACAAAAACCCCCCGCCGGTCTTAAATTGGTTTCCCCCAAATTTGCAGTAAATTTAGGTTACTCCCTTTCTTCCTCCCAGACTTCTTTGCCCTCATGAAAACCCTTGTCCCTCGAAAAGCCCTTTTATCAATTAAAAAACAGCCCCGTTTCCGCAAATTTCCCCCCAAACTTCGACTTTCTTTTCAAAAACCCGAATTTTTCCTGAAATTCAAACCCAAATTTCCCCCTTTTCCCTTTTGAATCATTCCCCCATCTTTTTTTCAAAATTTGAAAATTTTCCCCGTATAAAAATTTTTTTTTTTGCCCAACATCTAAGGAGCAGATTTGTTCTGTTTTTGGAGGGACACTCCAAAAATGCGGGGCAAAAACCCCAAATTTAAAATAGATTGATGTAACGGGTGGGGGTCATAGGGTTTAGCCCCTTTTTTTTTAAAAATACTGGCACCCTTTTTATCGTTTTATCTATTTTTCCAATTAAATACCAGCAACTGCCCCCTCAAAAATTAAAGGGTTTTGGGGAGGGGGTTATCTTAGGGGGTATTTTTGCATTTATGCAGCCCCCCCCAAATGCATTTTACTGTGGCTTTTTTTGGTTTCTGTGGGGAATAGATGTCAATTTAATTTTCAGTCGGGTTTGTTCCCCTAGGGGTGAGATGAAATGGGCTACTGCCTTGCAAAGGCTGCCCTTTTTTTTTTTTAAAAAAAGGGGGGGGGTTTCCCCCTTTGGGGGTTTTTTTCAACCCCCTTTTTTGGGTTTTCCCTTTTTTTTTTTTTTTAAAAAAAAAATTTTTTTAAAAAACCCCTTTAAAGCTTAAGGTTTTAAATTAAAAAATCCGGAAAAAAAAAAAAATTTTTTTCCCAAAAAAAAAATTTTTTTTTCCCTTTTTGGGGGGGGGGTTTTTTTAAAAAACCCCCAAAACCCCCCAAAAAAAAAAAACCCCCCCGGGTTTTTTTAAAAAAAAAAATTTTTTTTTTAAAAAAATTTTCCCCCCCGGGGGGGCCCCCCCCCTTTTTTCCCCCCCCTTTCCCCCCCAAAAAAAAACCCCCCAAAAAACCCAAATTTTCCCCCCCCCAAAAAAAAAAAAATTTTTAAACCCCCCCCACCCTTTTAAAAAACCTGGAAAAAAAAGGGGGTTTTTTTTTTAAATTTTCCCCCCTTTTTTAAAAAAACCCCCCCCCCCCAAAAAAACCCCAAATTTTTATTTTTCCCCGGGGTTTTTTTCCCCCTTTTTTAAAAAACCCCCCCAAAAAAAAAAAAAAACCCCTTTTTTAAAAATTTTTTTTTAAAAAAAAAAAAAAAAAAAAAATAAAAAACCCCAATTTAAAAAAAAAAAAACCCAAAAAAACCCCCCCCAAAAAATTTAAAAAAAAAAAAAATTTTCCCCCAAAAAAAGCCCAAACAAAAGGCCCAAAACCCCCTTTTTTTTCCCCCCAAAAAACCCCCAAAAACTTAAAATTCCCCCCTTTTTTTCCTTTTTTTTCCCCAAAAAAAAAACCCCCCCTTTTTTAAAAAAAAAAATTTTTTTAAAAATTTTTTTCAAAGGGGGGTTAACCCCCCCAAAAAAAATTTTTAAAAAAAAAAAACCCCCCCTTTTCCCCCCTTTAAAAAAAAACCAAAAAACCCAAAAAAAACCCCCCCCCCGGGGGGGGAAAAACCCCCCAAAAAAAAAAAAAAACCCCCCAAAAAACAACCCCCCCCAAAAATTTTTTCCCCCAAAAAAACCCCCCCCCAAAAAACACCCCCTTTTAAAACCCCTTTTTTCCCCTTTAAAGGGCCCCCCCCAAAAAAAAATTTTAAATTTTTTTCCAAAAACCCCAAAAAAAGGTTGGGGGCCCCCCCCCCCTTTTTCCCCCCCCCCCCCAATTTGGGGGCCCCCCCCCTTTTTTTCCCCCCCCCCCCCCCCCCTTAAAAAAAAACCCCCTCCCCCCCCCCAACCCTTGGGGGGGGGGAAAAAATTTTTTTTGGGAAAAAAAACCCCCCTCCCCCCCCCCCCCCGGGAAAAAAAGAAAAACCCCCTTTTTTTTTAAAAAAAAAAAAAAAAAGGGGAAAAAGGGGGGGTTTTTTTTTTTTTTCCCCCCCTTTTTTTTTTTGGTGTTTTTTTTTTTGGTTTTTTGGGGGGGAAAAAAAAATTTTCCAAAAAAAGGGGAAAAAAATTTTTAACCCCCTTTTTTTTTTGGGCCAAAACCCCCCTTTTTTTGGGAAATTTTTTTTTAAAAAAAAAACTTCCCCTTTAAAAACCCCCAAAAAAAGGGGGGGGGGGAAAAAAAAAAAAAAAATTTTTTAAAAAAAAAAATTAAATTAAAAAAGGGGTTTTAAAATTTTCCCCTTTTCCCTTTTTTCCCCCTTTTAAAAAATTTTTAAAAAAAATTTTTTTTTAAATTTTAAACCCCCTTTCCCCCTTTTCCCCCCAAAAAAAAAAAAAAAACCCCCTTTTTTTTTTTTCCCAAAAAAAAATTTTTTTTTTTTCCCCCCCGAAAAAAATTTTAAAAAATTTTTTTAAAATTTTTTTAAAAATTTTTTTTGGGGGGAAAAAAAAATTTAATTTGGGGGGGTTTAAAGGGGGTTTAAATTTAAAAATAAAATTTTTGGGGGGGGGCCCCCCTTTTTTTTAAAAAAAAGGTGAAAAATTAAAAAAATTTTTTACCCCTTTTTTTTCCCCCCTTTTCCCCCCAAAAATTTTTAAAGGGGGGGGGGGAAAAAAAGGGGGATTTGGTGACTTTCAAACTCCAACTCACCCTCTACCCTAAATGGAGGAGGGGATTTAGAGGGAAAAGTCCGGGATGGTATGTATCTTTTTAGGCATTAATGATGAAAGACATTATGAATGCGGAGACAAGAGGGTAACTTTAGATTAATCACCTCTTGAACTACCTTAGGACCCACAAATCATGGAGCAAGTTTAGCAGAAGAAACCTTTAAACAAAGATTTCGAATGGACAACCATACCTTATCTCGAACAACAAACCCTTCAGAGCAAAAACTCCTTTTATCACTCTTTTCTTTTGGATGTTCGGGGCATTAACCAAGTTCTTCTGAACTTGGGTCCAGACTCTGCACAGATCGTTACCGATTACATCCACACCACTGTGATCAGAAGTAGCACTAGACAATGATGCATGTCTTGGGTGAAAACCATAATTACAGTATAGCGGTGAGATACCAGAACAGCTACTATACTGATCATTAATAGCAAATTCTGGCAATGGTAAGTATTTTACCCAGTCTGTCTGCTGATCAGAGACATCTGTCTGCTGATCAGAGACATAATAGCGGAGTTTTTGTGTTACCCTTTGATTCACCTCTCAGTCTGGCCCATTAGTCTCAAGGTGAAGGCAGAGGAAAGGACAGGGTGATACCCGAAGTCTTACAAAGGGCTCTCCAGAATCGAGACACAAATTGAACTCCTCTGTCAGAAACGATATCCTCAGGCAAACCATACAGTTTAACAAGATGTTTAATAAAAAGCTGTGTAAGTTTTTGGGACGATGGTAATCCCTTTAATGGGACTGTTCTGTCCTCCCTATGTGTGCGGAGCATAAGTTGACAGGCAGCTAAACTCTTTCCCAGCAAGCACTGAGAAGGAGCGATGTCCGTATTTCAACTTTAATTGCATAGGATAGTATAAAAACTGTGAACATACACACATGCACATACTATTGATGTAACAGCATGCATAAACACAATAATGTACAAAGCGCTGCAAACAGATATACATGTGCATAAGATACATTACTGATGTATGCAGTATATGTGTGCAGACATATAAACATGGAGGGTGCTGTCTGCAACAAGCATGGGCACAACAACTAACTGTAAACAACAGCTGTTGACATAGAATACAACACTATACAATGTATAGTCCTCAATGGCAGTTTAACCTTACCAGCAATGCTAACTGTAGGTTATGGATGGGAGAGTATATGGTGGAACATGTCTTCTCTCTACATGTGTCTACATGGCTGCTGATGAAGATTACACTATGATGTCAACAGGTCATGAGATATGGCTATGGCAGCTTTACTGGGACAAAGTTAACATAATATGTGCTAACTAGAAGTTTGCCCAAACAGCCACTTGATGGAGCTGTTCCAACTGAAACACAGAAATGCACTATATGAATGCAAAGAACATAAGACACATAGCCAATGCATATAGCTGAAGCATAACAGGGACCAAATTGCACATTTTACTGAAGCGATCTACTACCACACAGATAACAGATATACCCTTAGAAGTAGGAAGATAAGTCATAAAATCCAAACATAGTACATAGAAAAAGCTTTTCAGCAACACTCACCCATGTGTTGAACTTCATAATGCTGCTTGATTAATTAGTTGGCTAATCCTGCACGAAAAGCCGCTGGACATCGCATCATCATGCACCAAAATAGTCCTTTCGCATAAGACGCCAGGAATCCAGCAGTAAAAGCCACAATTTTTATTGAAACTGTTACATGGTCAACAGAAGGAAGAATGAATGCAAGTGATAGACGCTAACCCGTTTCTGACCCGTTCGGGTCCTTGTTCATAGAGATGTGGGTCCACAGATGCTCAGGTATTGATAGAGGACAAAGTTCACCCGGAGAACGAGTTCTGGGAACCTTCACCTGAGCAGAGACCTCATAAGCTGCCACATAGGCACCCACATCTCGAGACAATGAAGGGAACCAGTAGTTGTGAGACATTGGTCTATGTGTACCAGACACTCCAGGATGTCCAGATAATACAGAATCATATAATTCTCTTAATCAAAGCTGAAACTGAGTGGGAACAAAGACCTTCAAAACTGGACAGTTAGCAAGTCTCAAATCCTGGTGGGTCTTAATCTCAGTGACTAAGTCAGGGGAAATAGCAGAAGCAATAGTCCAAATCAAGATCCAAAGAAAGGCATCAGCATAATGTTCTTTTATTTTCAAGAATCCAAAGTACAAATGTGCAAAATTTTAACTATGAAAGTTAGCATTGAGAAATTTGGAATATTGAAGGTGAGGGCTTGGCTACCTTCCTGTGGGTGATCTGCTGCATTGAAATGTTATTCTTTTGACAGTGAGGACTTCAGTGCTGATCCAACCTACTTTTTTTCTATTTAGCAGAAACAATAGTCTATTTGGTCAAAATAGGTATAGGATCCTCCCGGGGTGAATGACTGGCACAAAAGCTTCCAGATAACGCAACAGCTTTAACAATGTTACAACAAAGTTAAAGCGAGTAAAAAAACAATGCTCAACGTGCTTGACGTGGGTTCAACCTTTTCGCATGCTCCAAAAAGTTGAGTTTTTTATGATCAGTAAGGACCATGACCTGGTTTTGGGCACCTTCGAGGAAATGGCGCCATTCCACAAAGGCCCACTTAATGGCCAACAACTCTTTCCAACATCATAATTCCTCTCAGCAGAGGAAAGTTTACAGGAAAAGAAAGCATAAGGGCGAAGGTTAGTCATAGTAGTAGATCCTACCTCAGTGAAGAAAGGTTTGGTATGGTCCACTTGAATCAAAACTGGAGCTGACACACAACACTGCTTAAGTTTTTTTTAAAGCGCCTAAGGCCTCATGTTGCCAGTTATTGATAATAACCTTTTTAGTCATATCAGTTAATAGTCAGATCAGTTAAAGGCTGAACTAGAACAAAAAAATTACGAATACATTTCCGGTAATAATTAGCAAATTCTAGGAATCGGTGCAGGGCTTTTAGGGAGAAGGGGCCTCTCATGGCCTCTCGCAGTTTACTGACTCCCCAACCCACACGGAGGGGAACTCTCTGGATCTGGTCTTCTGTCATCTTTCCTCAATTTCTACTTCACTAATTCTCCTTATGCTCTCTCTGAGCACAATCTTATCTCCTTCATTAAACACTAATCTCAGCCTTCCCTGACAAACCTGCCCATCATCCAAAAAGAAATATCCGCTCCATTAATACTCCCGGAACTCACAGACACCATACAGTCCCCTCCCCC
>JAODAL010082570.1:0-11527 GCA_025379985.1 Phyllomedusa bahiana
TGGCCTATTCCTGTTTTTGCCACCCCAGAATTTTATTGGGCCACTGCCCTGCCCTAAAGCTGCTGCTGTAGCGCTGCCGTGACCTAAACCTGTTCATTTGCCACTGGGACCTCATCTGCTCTGTGGTGCTCCCCGTGACCACCACGCATTGTGCAACTGTCTGACCTAAAATCCCCCGGCTTTTGGCTGCTCCGGGGCCTACACACGGGTTTCATTTTGCCACTGCGACCCATCTGCTGCTGTGCGGGGGCCCCCGGTGACCCCACATGTTCATTGTCCCCTCTTTGGCCTATTCCCTGTTTTTGCCACCTCCAGAATGCATTGTACACGCGACCTATCTGCTGCTGTGGCACGCCGTAAACCTAAACCTGTGTCATTGTGCCACTGGCTACCTCATCGCTGCTGGGGCTGCCCGTGACCTAACACTCTGCATTGTGCCATTTTCCACCTCATCTGCTGCTGGGCGCTGCCGTGACCTACACACGTCATTGTGCCCTTCGACCTCATGCTGCGTTGGCTGCTCCCCCGTCCCTACACCAGTGTCATTGTGGACTGTTTTGACCTCTGCTGCTGCGTTGGGCCCTGCTGCCGTGCCTACAACCTGCCCCATTGTGCCACTTTCTGCCTCTGACTGCTCTGGCTGCTGCCGTGACCTACACACTTGTCATTGTCCCACTCTTGCCACTCCCTGTTTTTTTGCCATCCCAGAATGTCTTTGTGCCACTTTGCCCATCCTGGGGGGGGGTTTGCCTCCCCCCAATGTCATTTGCCACTTCTGACCTCATCCTGCTGTGGCTGCGCCGTAAACCTCACACTTGTCATTGTTCCCCCTTTACCCTATTGCCGTTGTCCCCTTCATGACTTTACAGGGTACTTCCCCCTTCAGTTTTTGGTCGTTTTTCCCTCTTTTGCCCAGGGGAATTTTAGATGAAGCAATTCAAGACGCGGGGGGTCATGTGCGTGTCATACTAAAACACAACATTGTATGAGATGACCAAACCAACTCCCTCTGCATATTTAAGCATGGGCGCAACGTTCTACAGCACCCTGCAGGCTCTTTTGCAGCCTGGAATAGCTGTTTTTTTAACGTGTTCGTGCCGAAGTAATTGGAACAAGTTATCTTTTTGCCGAGAAATTCGGCGAAGGTGAACGAAACGAATTTCGGGAAATTCGCCCATTCTCAATTATAACCTATGGAGAAAAAAATTGACCAATCATATTCAAAGGCGGGACAGTTCAAAATACAGTAAAAAGACAGAAACAAGCTGATTGGGTTGAAGGGGTGGGGGCTCGTCCAGTTTAAAGCCAATCATAGCGCAAGCTACTTTCTCATAGAGTTCTATGGGGAAAAGAAATGCCGAGCGAGCTCTTTTGTTTGGGCTAAGGCGCGGTTTTTTGGACCAATGGAGAGCGAGCGACGCTCCTATGGGTTTTCTAATGCAATCTGAAATAAAACTGTACATGGCCGAAATCAAATGATAAGACTACAGAAGGGTTTTCCCGATGTGTAAATAAAATGAATAATAATAGGGGTAAAAAAAAAAAAAATATTACATCAATAAAATCATTTTTATTTCTTTATTTTCGTTGTACCCATACTATTGATCTTTTGGGTAACCAAAATAAAGAAATAAACATAATTTTATTGAATTAATATTTTTTTTCGTTACCCCCATATTATTATTCAATTATATACACATCGGGACAACTTCTGTAGTCTTATCATTTGATTTCTGCCATGCATTTTATTTCAGATTGCATTAGAAAACCCATAGGGGCGTCGCTCGCTCTCCCATTGGTCCAAATAACCGCGCCTCTTTTAACTTAGCCAATCACAGAGCTCGCTCGGAATTTCTTTTCCCATAGAACTCTATGAGAAAATAGCTCGCGCTCTGATTGGCTAAGCTGGACGAGCCCCTGCCGTCCAAAAAAAATGATTTTTTTATTCATACTCCATGCCGCACGGCGCTGAGCGCCGAGATTGCATTGCTCCCATCTCTCCATAGACTACAATGGGAGAAGTAGCTCGCGCTCTGATTGGCTGGGATAGGCAAGCCACCGCTAGCTCAACCAATCAGCTCTTTTCTGGCCCCCGCTAGCTCAACCAATCAGCTCTCATTTTTACTGTATTTTGAACTGTCCCGCCGTTGATTCTGATTGGTCAATCGCTCTCCATAGGTTTTAATGGTTCACTGTCGCTCCTATTCTGATTGGCCGGTTTCTGCCGACAATGAGAATAGCTTTCAGAATTTGAATTACTGTATTTCCCGGCAATTTCCAATTTCCGAATTCTTGATATTGCGGCGTTCTAGATTTTTGGAAAGTGATTTTTTTAAAATTATTTTTATTTTTGAGGTTTGAGCTCTTTTCTGACAATGTTTTCCGCCTTTATAAAGGCGATTTTTTCGGATTCATACTCCTGCTGCATGGAGCGGAGCACCGAGATTTCTGTCGCGATCTTCTGTATGCTTCCTCGCATGTTCCGATCCTGCTTCACTTCACCGCCGCCGGAGCATTTAGACCAAAATAAACCAGGTCTGACTGTCGGAGCTGCCGAGCGCTGCAATGCGCCGCACTTTGCCGACTCGCGATCGTACATGCCTCGGGGTTTTCGAGCGCGCCGCGTCCCGCCCCGGAACGCCCACACCGCGCCCACACCGCGCCCATTGCCCGCCCCTTCATGCGGGGCGCAGCTGAAAGTGGCGAACGCTGCGCCTAACACTGCATCCCTGCGTCCGACAGGGGAATTCTGGCCGGGAGGTGCAGTATACGCCAGAAAATGGGCGAAAAGCCTGTTCATACATGTCGCCCTTTATGTTTAGTATATGAATGTAATTGTTATGTACACACAAATGCAATCTATCTATCTATATTTATTTTGTGAGCTTTAGTGGCTCTGGGATCGGGACACACGTGTTTCTTCAGACAGAGACAGAGACAGAATTCAGTTGTAAAATACAGGGCCTCTGTATTTTATTGAAGCAGCAACACAAAATCAGTGCCCGACATGCACAATATAAAACAAAACAAAATCCTGCCCGTCTGGGCTCTAACTACCAAAGTTGAACTTACTAACACCTTTGTAGTAACTGAACAAAACCAGGTAGCAGTCCTGCTGGTTCCCCAGCCTGTCAGTCTGTCTCCTCTCCAGACTTGAACGTACCCTGGGAGTTGTAGCCACCTCTAGTCAGCTACCCTGCTAACTTATATATCCCAGATAAATCCTGTAGTGGAACCATGGGGAGTGAGCACCCACCCTGCTCTATGCTCACTCCCAATGAAAGGCCGAACCGGAATGGCTGACAGACATACTAACACATTAAACGTGTTAAACATATTTCGACAGTCTATATTGTCGACACCTATTCAACTTTGGCCTTTCTTCCCCCCAAGGCTCCTTACCTTGGGGGCATGTGTCTGGACATTAAAAGGTGCTTGCAAGGACCCTGGACGTGATGTATACTCCATTGTACACCCTACCTGCTGTTGCCACCTTACAATAAATAAATAAATATGTATATATATATATATATATATAGATATATATATGGATCTATCTCCGTCCATGAAGCACAGTCACTGTAAAACTGAGGGATTTCATTATGGTGTATTCATTCTTTTTTTAATTGTAGCAATTTAGCCTTTTTTTCTTTATTTAAAATAATTATGTTGTCTGTTTGATTTTGTTCCATTCATCATATACTTATGGTGTTATGCTATATTTATTTTTACTTACTTTGTACTTCTACTTTGTATCTCTTTATTATCTTTTCCTTGGCATAATGATTTTTTGTGATGCATATGATTACATTTATTATTAATTAAGATGTATGATTCATGTATTATGTAAAATGAATTTGCTCTATTGATGTATTATAGTTTATTACAGTGAAGAAAATAATTATTTGATCCCTTGCTGATTGTGTAAGTTTGCCCACTGACAAAGACATGAACAGTCTATAATTTTAAGGGAAGGTTAATTTTAATATTGAGAGATAGAATATCCAAAATAAAATCCAGAAAATCACATTGTATAAATTATACAAATTTATTTGCATTTATATGCAATATTTGCATTTTTTTTATGTTCCTAATTATGCCAGTTATTTCTCTTTTCTTTTACTCATTTTTTTATTCATTATGTCACCATAATCACTGTGCACCTTTATTCTCTCACTCATCTTTCCCTTTATTTGTAATTTACATGATTTTTGGCGTGACATATGTCGGGCTTGCTGCGGCACTCTGGCATCTCTAGATGTGATACGCATGTCCGGGAGTTAGGTCTTCCGGGCATGCGTATTCGCGCTTGACTGCTGGAACATCTCCTAAGATGCTGGATGGATACTTAGGAATTCTTCATGAAATTGACATATGTTCCTGCTATTTATTGTTTGTGACGTTAGCGTTGTTCCTTTACCACATATTCTGTTTTGTTTTACTGTATCTGGGACATGGAATTAATCTTTGTTTATGGGGGAATCCATTTTCATTGGAAAAATAGAATAATGTGATAGTCGGTTGGGAACTAAAAATGAAGTGACATACCATACGAACACCTTGACACACCACCTGAGGAAGCATTGGGGAAACTTGCTATGGGGCGTAAGTTGCTATTCATGTGGAGCTTGTTATTATGGGTAAGATCTAAGTTTATTTCACTTTGACTATAACCTCCTATCCCTTTGTGATTTGCTAACTAATAATACTTGTTATATTAAATGATAATTACAAGACCAAAATTGGAAGGAGGTTAACCCACTATTTATACTGCCTTCATATGTTGTTGTACCTGTACTGTGTTTCTGTAGTCCAGTTCTATTTATCCTATGTTTTTCATTATTATGTGTTGTAGATAGAGATGGGCGAATCGATTCTAACGAAGTGGAATTCGTTTAGAATTTCAGGAAAACTTCGGTTCGGAACGAAGTCAAACTTTGGGGTACTTCGGGTGAACGAAGTGTGCTTTTGATTGACAAAATGGCTGGGAGCACATGGCCTACATGTGGCAAAGCACCTCTGGAGGAAGAAGGGCAGTAGCCTGCATGACATGGGCAGGAGGTTAAGCCAATCAAGACCTGGCGGGATTCTGTGTCGTCACCTGGACTATATAAGTCCTGGCGCTACGCCGGGAGCTCACACTCTCTCACTGTGCTCATCTGGGAAGGTGCCTGAGCCGCGGCTGATAGCTACTTACTGAAGAATTGATTTTATAATAACTGCGATTTTTGTGGATGTCTCAGCTTGTCTCAGAACTGTTCTCTTAATGTTCTATTCTAATTTTTTGGGGTATTGGATCTGAAAGATCCAGTGTGCGTCCACTGCAGCTGCATATACAATCAATATCCAAGTAGAATCAAAGCCAGTTTCCTGTTGTATTCATTTAAAAGAACAGCGTTAGTATCAATACAAATACCACTTCATTTTTGGCCTGCTCAATTCTTTGGCGCAATTTACCATCCAGGAGTTAATTAAGCTTTGATTTGCTGGTGTCTACCCCAAGAAACCGTCTTTTTCAACGCCAAAATGATATAAATTTTTCCTTAGCCCTAATTACACAAGTAAAGGTTAATTACAAACTGTATCTCTTGTTGTGTGGCGTAGAAAACACGCAATTGTAACACGCTACAAAGCTACTAGTTTGTGGGGCCTCAATTCTTTTGCCAATTACATCCAGGGTTAATTAAGCATTGTTTTGCTGGTGTGCATGACCCAAGAAACCGTCCCTTTTTCAACGCCAAAATAAATAAATTTTTTCCTGTAGCCTAATCACAAGCAAAGGTTAACTACAACTGTATCTCTTGTTTGGTGTGGCGTAAGAAAAACACGCAATTGTAACACGGGGTTTTGGGCTACAAAGCTACTATTTTTGTGGGGCCTCAATTCCTTTGGCGCAATTTACAAAACCCGGGTTAATTAAGCGTTGTTTTTTTCTGTGTGCTGACCCCAAGAAACCGTCTTTTTCAACCCAAAATATATAATTTTTCCTGTACCTAATTCACAAGCAAAGGTTAATTACAACTGTATCTCTTGTTTGTGTGGCGTTAGAAGAACACGCAATTGTAACACCTACAAAGCTACTATTTTGTGGGGATCATTCATTTGGCTCAATTTACATCCTAGGGGTTAATTAAGCCGTTGTTTTGCTGGTGGTGGCTGACATCCCAAGAAACCGTCCTTTTTCAACGCCAAAATATATAAATTTTTTTCGCTGTAGCCTAATTCAACAAGCAAAGTTAATTACAACGTATCTCGTTGTTGTGAGCGGTAGAAACACGCAATTGTTAAACACGCGTTACAAGCTACATTTTGTGGGGATCAATTCTTTGGCGCAAATTTACATCCAGGGGTTATAAGCTTGTTTGCTGTGTTCTTGACCCCAAGAAACCTTCTTTTTCAACGCCAAAAATATACATTTTTCCTGTAGACCTAATTCACAAGCAAAGGTTAATTACAACTGTATCTCTTGTTGTGAGGCCTAGAAAACACTCAATTGTAACATGCTACAAAGGCTACCAAGTTGTGCGGCTTCAATTCTTTGGCGCAATTTACATCCAGGGTTAAAAAGCGTGTTTTCTGGGTGCTGACAAAAAATAAACCGTCATTTTTCAACGCCAAAATATATACATTTTTTCCTGTAGCCTAGTTCATGTCCGAAGGTTCATATAAGCCATGTTTGTGCTTTACATTGTAGTAAAACACACAGTGTTTTTAAAAACGACAGCAACAAGTAATTTTTGCCTGGCCATATGTGGAGCGCGCAATTTATATCCAATGGGTTACCCAAGCTTGTTACTAAGGGTTCATTTGGAGTCAAAAACAGGGTGTAATTTTTCATAATACAGATATCATCATCAAACCAGAGTCTGTACATTTTAGAACAAACAGATAAATCAGACATAGAGATGGCAGGCTCTTCACCTGGCGGTGAGCAGTGACACAAACAGTCCTGGAACAGGCCCACGGTCGCAGCACGCAAGGGACGTCCGCAAGCAAGGGGTCGTCTTAACTCGTTGAGTCCACAACTGCCGCTGTCATCTAGCGGCCGTGTGTTGTTCAGGGCACTCCCAAGGGTTCTTATTGGTTGACTAGGTCATCCTCTTCCTCCCAGATGACATCTGACAACCCCAGCCAAAGAGTCGGTGGAACCTCAGACACAACCATTAGTTGGCATGACCCTGGAGTGGGTCAGTGGCCCTCACCTGTCCTCAGCCCGCCACTTCCCATCCGTTCCCTCAGCCAGAGATCTACAATGGTGGTCTGGGCACAGCGCCACTATATAGCAAGTGATGAACAATGTGAGGAGGGCCAGTCAGCATCTATTTGGCAGCGAAGAAATGGGACCAATAACCCTCTTCATGCTGTATGCGGCAAAGTATAGATGTGGAGAGTGGCATGGGAGGTCATGTTGTGAGAGGTCACCTCGGCAATACCAAGACCGGTGATGAGGACAGCAGTGACGATGAAACACAAATAGATGATATGTAGCCCGACCGCACATTGGGATCCGGTGAGGCAAAGGCTATCATCATCGTCAGTATGCGAAGAGGGGCGTCAGCTTGCGCGACAGCACGGCCGCAGCCCAGCAAGTGGGTGGTGTGCCCATGAGTCAGCAGATAGCAGCATGTGAGGTCGGAGCGCAAGCGGCCACGGGTAAAAAAAACACCGCTTCGCAGTCCAAGAAAGTAAGCAGCACAGGGGCTCAGCGAGGCAGCGGCGGCAGTAAGTCACACAGTGGCGGAGGCGTTGCCATAAAATCCTATACTCGGCGGTTGGCATGTTTCTTTGCTAAGACAAAGACACCGGAGGAGCGAATATGTGGTATATGTAGAATCTGTGGGCAGAAAGGTGAAGCGTGGCCAGGGGAGCTAACGTTGGCACCGCGCCCTGCGTCAACACATGCAGGCGTCACCATCCGGTGGCCGTGGGATAAACGCTGGCTTCAGATGTGGTAGTCCATCCTGCGCCGCAGCAATAGCAGCAGGCATCAGCGCCAGTGGCAATGCAATGGCTATTTAGCAAGCAGTCCATTCTCCACCACCTCTGCAAGGGAGCAGTTTCTCTTTGACATCAACACACGGTCCAGATGCTCCTGCACCTCGCTACCTCCATAGCGCGAGCAGTCGTTCAGCGAGGCGATTCAAGAGACAACAGTAAAGCGTCCAACCATCCTAAGGAGCAGCAGCTGACCTGATCTCCTGGTCCAAGTTGGTTGGTACTGCAAGTCCCTCCCTGTCCAAATGGTGGACTCTGCACCGTTCACCTAGAACTAATGCTTGTGCCGAGCCAGATGGACGAGTTCCAAGCCGTAATCTTCTTTTCCAAAAGCAGTACCAGCACTTCATAAATATGATAGAACAGAAGGTGGTCAGTCCTTGAGCTTATCGGTTTAGTTCCAAGGTGCACTGCAGCGCGGACGTCTGAGCTGAAACTACGGTCAGGGCCAGTGCATGTCCTTTATGGCCCACTGGTGAATGTCTTCCACCCTCAGACACCACCAACAACATGGACAGGATACCGCCCCAGCTTTTCTCCCCACGTTTGTCAAACTACTTGCTGCACCTGCGCCAAATGTCCGCCTCCTCCACCTCCACCACCACCACCATCTCATCCTCCACAAAGTAACGCTCCAAGCATACACATGTGTAGAGGGCACCGCGGTGTCACACGCAGTTCTAGCACTGGCATGCCTCAGCGAACGAAGTCACACAGGGGAGAGAACTGCTTCCGCGTCATGAGCAAGAAAATCCGTATGTGTTGGCTTTCCTCCGCGCCAACTGCAATCGAACCATGGTGACTGACAAGGAGGAGGAACATGGTGTCCGCGCTGCACCGAGGAGGGATGGATCCTGGCGCCCTGCATGGCGCACGTGGTCAATCCTGGTTGTGAAAAGGTTCTGAAGTCATCCACCGATCTTCAGAACATTCGAAAATATCAGGAAACTGTGCATGCACTTTTATTATCCATTCGTACAAAGCCAGGAACACGCCTCCGCGTGTTTGCAGCGGCAGAACCGGCCCAACTCCCCCAACACAACTCTGTTGACATGCATGTTTCCACCCGCTGTGGAATACCAGTCAGCACATGTTTGACCGACTGTATGAACAGAGAAATGCCATTAACGATTTTTGAGATCCAGCAACAGAAGTACTCCCCTGTGTAAACTTTGATGTCAGCCAGTGGCAGCTCATGTCGTGACACCTGTCCGTTTTGTTGAGGCCATTCGAGAAGTGCGACGTTATTTGTCATTCCGCGCACTGACTACTGGGATGAATAAACATCATTCACTGCTTCATAGTCCTGGAACAGATCTGAAAAATCTGTCTGGGCAGGGGACTGGAACGTGGCGACTAATCTCGTAGTCCACATGAGTCCGGGTGGGAATGAAAGAGAGGTGGAGGAGGAGACATTAGGAGCAGAAGCATTGTCTGGTGAAATGAGTGGATTATCTACCCAGGTGACAAGAGAGGAGGAGTAGGAATCAGCTGGAGGAGGTGAAGGGAGATGAGGAAGTATTGAGGCAGATGACTCCCCAAGCACCGTGGCATATACAGGTGGGAAATGGAGGCAGGGAGACCCGAGGAATTTCAACTATTGCAGATGGCCCGCAGCAGCTATATTGCCAGGCTATTGGACAGCCGAAATAGTCAGCATTCCGGCAGAGGGATGACTTCTGGCTCTCCAACCCTATTGAAACTCCTCTCTACCCGTCAAAATGGAGCCTGTTTCCCAGCTATTGAGAGGGAAGACAAACTCAAATACTATAGGGAAATCCTCCGTAATCAGTTGGCCGCTGCCTATGTGCGGCATGTCCCCTCTGAAGGTCTGCCCGGGGGTTCCTCAGCGCTCACTACTTACTGCCGGCGGCTGCTGGGGGAAGGTGGGGGGTAGGAGCAGTACAGCTCCATCAGTAGTAAACCTAAGTCTGGAGTCATGATGAGCAGCTTCCTTCACCCGCCTAGTGAGGAGGGCAGTCGCCAGCAAGCAGCAGAGGGACCTGGAGCAGTCCCTGAACCAACAGGTTGTGGCCTACTTGGACAGCACTCTGCCACCTCAGTTAGAAGATCCGTGGACTATGGCAGCCAAACTGGATGTGTGGCGCAACTTGCCGAGTTTGCAGTGGAGAAGCTGTCCGCCCGGCCAGTGTGTGGCATCAGAGCGGGTGTTCAGTGCGGCGGGGGCCATCGTTACCCCAAGGAGAACCCGCTTGTCCACGGGAAATGTGGAACGACTGACCTTTGTCAAGATGAATCAGGCGTGGATCGGCCAGGATTTCCACACACCAATGCCTTAGGCGTCAGTCTGGGTTCAAACTACCTGCCTCAGCCACTATTCTGATGCCGCCACCCGCCTGATGCCACACATCTGCTGACAGTTTCTCCATCTGCCTACCACAATCTTTACCAGGGACTGGTATGCCACCCACCTCAACACTCTGTCATTGTGCCAATCTATGACCTCATGCTGCTGCTGCTGTTGCTGTTGCCGTGACATCCACACTGTGTCATTGTGCCACTGTCTGACCTCATGCTGCTGCTGTGGCTGCTGCCATGTCCTCCACACTGTGTCATTGTGCCACTGCCTGACCTCATGCTGCTGCCGCCGTGACCTCCTCTCTCAGTCATTGTGCCATCTGTGGCTTCCTCCTGATTTGCCAGATCCTGAATGTCATTTGTGCCACTCTCTTCTGACCTCAATGCTGTGCTGTGCACCTTCCTAACTGTGCCCTCCACACGTGTCATTGTGCCACTGCCTGACTTTATGCTGCTGCCGCCGTGACCTCCACTCTGTCATGTGCCATTCTGTGGCCTTCATACCCGTTTTGCCACCTCCAGAATGTCATTGTGCCACTGCCTGATCTCATACTCTTACTGCTGCCGCCGTGACCTCCACACTGTGTGATTGTGCCACTCTGTGGCCTAATACTGTTTTGCCGCCTCCAGAATGTCATTGTGCCACTGCCTGATCTCATACTGCTGCTGTCGTGACCTCCACACGGTATTGTGCCACTTGTGGCCTAATACGTTTTGCCGCCTCCAGAATGTCATTGTGCACTGCCTGATCTCATACTGCTGCCGCCGTGACCTCCACACTGTGTGATTGTGCCACTCTGTGGCCTAATACTGGTTTAGCCGCCTCCAGAATGTCATTGTGCCACTGCCTGATCTCATACTGCTGCCGCCGTGACCTCCACATGTGTTTATGTGCACTCTGTGGCCTAATACTGTTTGCCGCCTCCAGAATGTCATTGTGCCACTGCCTGACTTTACTGCTGCCGCCGGACCCCACGTTATTGTCCATCGTGGGTTCTTTTTTCCCCTCCAGAATGTCATTTTGCCCCTGCCGGGTCTCATGCTGTGCGGTTTACCCCACACTGTTTTGTCCACTCTGTGGTAATACTGTTTTGCCCCTCCAAATGTCATTGTGACTGCCTGACCATACGCTGCCCTGACCTCCACAGTTATTGTGCCCTCTGTGGCCTAAAATGTTTTTTGGGCCTCCAGAAAGTCATTTTGGGCCACTAAC
>JAODAL010082571.1:0-11527 GCA_025379985.1 Phyllomedusa bahiana
GCACCAAACCACAATTTGGAATAAAACTGCAGAGCAAGGGCAAAAAATGACGTGGGCAGCTCTGCTCTTTTAAGGGGGGAAAGGAAACAAGGAGCAGATGGTGGAATTCAAAATTTAATATCCCGGGCCCCGAAGGGGAGAGAGCGGGCCCCGAGATCAAAATGGGGCCAATTCATGTCCTCACAATCCCTCTGGGGACACAAAAGGGCTCACGTGGCCCCATTCCAAACCCCCTTTATTTTCCTCCCCCCCCACGAGGGCCCGGGCCCGTTTAAATCGTGGGGTTTATACCAGGGCTGGGACGATTTTGGGGGGGGAAAGGGAGGGCGCCCAACTCCATCCCAGGGAAAAAAAGGGGGGACAAGGGGCCTGATTTTCCTTTGGGGCACAAAGTGCC
The DNA here is from genome assembly GCA_025379985.1 of Phyllomedusa bahiana. Lineage (NCBI taxonomy): Eukaryota > Metazoa > Chordata > Amphibia > Anura > Hylidae > Phyllomedusa > Phyllomedusa bahiana. Next base: position 398 of record JAODAL010082571.1, read on the forward strand.
TTAAATTTTCTTGGCTTTCCCGAATACCTTTTTCACAAACCCAAACCAAAAGGAAGGAAAAAGAATTCAAGCTGATATGTAATGTTGGAAACACTTGCTCAAAAGTATCACACATGATAGGCTTAGGCAGCACTGCCCCGCCCCACCTGGACCTCCGGGTACAACTTTTTTTACTATATTAGGAAGCGCCAAAGCGGAGGCGGGCCCCCTCCCAGCACGGCCTCCACCCCAACGGGCCCGCCGCCGGGCCCTGTGTAGAATGTGCCGCTCGGCTGCGCCGTGCTCAAAATGTGTAATTAAATAAGGGGGGCCCGCTTTAAAACCCCCCCCCCTTATTTCTCCAGGCCCCCCAAATGTACCGGTGTACCCCCTGTACGGCAGCCCTGGGCTTAGAGAAATCTGCTAGTGCTAAAAAACAACTACAAAATGTAGTGTATAAGGCACTAAGACTACTTATTAAAAAGTTTAATTAAGACATAACAGAAGGTGAAAAGTATGTGGGCCCCCGCCCTTTTAAACAAACAGCGTTTTGCTCCGGGGCCAACCCCTTAATAAATATCTTAACGCTTAGGGCCCGAAGTAAGATATGGGAAATAATTTTTTTGCTAAAAAAACAACTACAGAAAAAGTGTTTTAAGGGGCTAAGACCCCCTTTTTTAAACAACAAAATTTTAAATTTTGACAAAAAAAGAAGGGAAAAATATGTGGGCTAACGCCCCCCCTTTTTTTACCAACAAACCCTTTGCTCAGGGCCTACTTTTATAATAGTCTTTTGTGCCTTATACCCCCTCATTTTGCAGTTGCTTTTTAGAACTACTAAATTTTCCCCAAACTAATAGACAATCCCGATTATTAACCGGGGTAAAGGGCTGTAAAGGGTTTTTTTCTTAAAGGGTTTTTTCCACGATCCCCATTTTATACCTCTGCATCCCCCCTCTTCACTCTGTGTGCTCAGAAGGGGGGTGTGTGATTTGTTTTTAATTGCATAAAAAAAATTTTAACCCCCGCAGGGTACATCCCCCATGCCTTTTTCCCCTCTGTAGGTCAAAAAAACGTCCCTTTTTTTGTCCCAAACCCTTGTGAGTACCCGAGAGGTAAACTTTTTTTCCCCCCCAGGCACAAGGGTCCCTAGGTTTTAAATCCCGGGAGGAACCAAAAACCCGTGGGGTTTTTTTTTTTTTCTTAAAACAAAGCACAAAACCTGAATTTAGGTTTTTTTTTTTTATTTATTTGCCTGTTTGACTAATTACTAAGGGGGAAAAGAGGACGGGAAGTAGAATGACAACACCCCCCGGGGGTTTTAAAAACTCATTTGCTGCCTGAGAGGGAAAAATGATTTCTGACAGTCTGACCAGGAAAGAGGGGCTCACAGCCCCGGTCGTATCCCCTGTAGACGAGCTGTAAACAATGGGATCACTAAAGGAGCAGCTAAAGCAAAAATGGTGCAGAATTTTTAATAATAATGAATGGTGAAATTGTTTGATATTTCATTTGCAAGTTTCCCACATCAATTTTACTTCATGGCAAAACCCCTTTAAGTTGATTTGTATGTAAGTCGTAACAGGTATATTTATTAAATGTAACTTCAACACAAAAGTTTTCATTTTGGATAGTGCAGGGAAGGGTTTTTACATTTTTTTGCTCTGTGCTCCTGTTAAGATTTCACCTCATTTTAACCTCAAGTGCCGTTGTGGCATGCTGGAACTTGTCGTTCCATAGCTATTATCTACCGTGGAACATGGAGCTACAAGTGCTAACATACCCCATACATTTCTGTTTGTAACTAGGGGATAGATCTAAGTCGGAACGTTGTAATTTGGGGACCACCTGTACTCCGCCTGTTTGCAGCGGTACAGAATGAGGAGAGGCGGCTGCAGAGACCACCACTGATAGTTCTGTGGAGAGCTGTGGACTTTTGCAACATCACCAGGTTAGTGCAATATTGACCAAGAATTATCCATCTGTCCAAATACTCTGCAGTAGGAGCGCCCCGTCTTGTGTTTTGTTTTTCGCTATACAACATTATAGTATCAGATACAGAGGCTCATCAGACAATATCACATTTGATAGGTTTAGATACTGCAGCTCAGACAATATAGCATATTATAGGATTATGTAGGCACAAGGAAACAAAAAAAGAAGGTGGCGCTCTTATGTGAAAGTACGTCCAATTAAGATAAAAACAAATAGTGTAAAAAGGCGCTCACCTGATGGTGTTGTGCTGCTTAATTTAGAGGCACAACACTCAATAATCGCATGGGTAGCTCTATCCGAGCTTCTGAAACAGCTGCTTCGTGGTCCCTTCCTCCGAAGCCAAAAAACGGTGAAGGACAGGCAGTATACGGGTAACGATGAAGAAAAATTAGTGGACCGGGCACTCGTTTCTCGGAATAAATCCTCGTGTGGATTTCAGATGGATAAAAGTAATAATTTATTCCATAGAATATGCAAAAGGTGTCACCTAAGCATTACAGTTACTAGTATGACGCGTTTCGTGCCAGCCGGCACTTCCTCAGATACTCAGAATGTTACTTCAAGAACACATAAAACATAATGCCTATTTAAAGACATAGATAAAACACAATTGGTGTATATTAAGAACCAGCCCTGAATCAGGTTGCATTTACATTATATAAAGGCTTATCAATGAAGAGCCAATGCTAGAGTTCAAAAGGAAAGGTTAGAAACAAAGAACAAAGCTAATAGGTTAAAAAATTAGGCGGGAACTTTGTTTCCACCAATAAGATTGAGAGCTACTTTGGTGCCGTTATATGCTATGGAGAAGTACGCGGCCAATCACTGGGGAGACTTCAACTCCCATACACAGCTTGTATAATGGACCTGATTGGTTGGTTATCAGGAGGGAAAATTGACTTGACCAATAGAAAAGTTAGTGGTGTAAACGAAAAAGGGCGAAGATATGAACTTGCTCAGAAAGAGGCGCTTGTATGAGAACGAGCGGGTCCTGTCTAAGGCGGCAGTATCATAGCCAATAGAATTTCTTAATACAAAAAATGAGCCTATCGCGTGGCAGAACACCAAAATGGGAAGTGAACTAAATATAAACAGATGTACCAGAAACTAGATACATTCAATCTAACGAAATAAAAAAGTTGTATGTGACTATTAGAATAAAATATGTGTTTGCGATACTACTGGGACATGTTTGACACAAAGCATTCATAATATAGCGAGCGCGTGGTGAAAAATACATCTAAATGAGAAGGATAGTACTCGTGAAAGATGGTGATGAAGAAGCGGACGAATGAAAGAAAGATTATACTAGAGAAAAAAAAATACTAATAAATGAACTATGTTTGATAAGGAATATACTAAAGTAAAAAAGAAAAAGGTTTTATTTTAATTCCAGAACCCAATATACCTTTTCTATATTTTTTACCCAAGGTGCATAAGAGTATCACAGAGCCACAGGGTAGACCAATAATATCTGGGATAAATTCACTAACTAGTAATTTATTCCGTTACATAGATAGGTACCTTCAAAGTTACGTCACGGCTTTACTGAGTTATCTATAAGACTCCAGCCAACTGATACAGCTCTTTGATGATCTCAAACTAGAGAAAGAATGTATATTAGTAACGATGGATGTTACTGCTCTCTATACCAATATTTCACACCACCTAGGTCTGAAATGCGTTGAAAAAACGCTGTCCACAGATGGTGATCTAACGGAGATGCAAAGAAATTTTCTCTTATCAGGTTTAAAATTTATTTTAGAGAATAATTTTTTAAAATATAATGGTGTTTTTTTATCAAGGGCACGGCCATGGGTACAAGGGTTGCCCCCTCGTACGGCAACTTATTTATGGGGGTATTTGAGTCACAATTCATATATTCCCATCCCCTCTACAAAGAATATGTAATTCTATACAAGAGATATATCGACGATCTTTTATTTATTTGGTCCGGCCCTTCTGAGATTCTTGATGCTTTTATTGTGGACTTAAATAATAACACTTGGGGCATAAATTTTACATCGCATAAAGATTGTCATAAAATATAATTTTTAGATATCGAAATTGCACAACAAAAAGGAGTTGTCCAAACTGCAACCTTCTTCAAAAAAGTTGACATAAATAGCTATATTCACTTCAACAGTGCGCACCATAAACCATGGATCACAAATATACCTTATGGACAATATAGACGTATAAGAAAAAATTGTTCGGACAATGAGGTCTACCAAAAACAAATTGAAGTATTGAGAAATAGATTTTTAGAAAAGGGTTATCCCCTTGAACAATTACAAGATGCAGAAAAGAAAATCTCAAGTTGACAACAAAAAGATTGTCTTCCTTACAAAAGAATCACAATAATGAGGAGAACATCGGGAATAAAACTGTAAAGGATATTCGTAGCAAATATTCCTTGGTGACTCAGTACAGTTCCTCCAATAAACAGATTAAACAAATTTTGCAGAAACATTGGCACAGAATTCAAAAAGATCCATTTTTACATAAAGTACTGCCGGAGCACCCGAATTTAATATTCAAGAGAGCGCCAAACGTCAAAAACATAGTTGCCCCAAGTGTCATTAGGGGTCCAAGTGAAAGTAGTCTCAGCACAGTTTATAATCCAGGCAGTAGTCCTTGCACGACCAATTCATGTTATTGTTGTGACAGGATAGTTACAGCTACAACTTTTAAGTCCAACAATACTAATGTCAATTTTAATATCAAATATTCTTTAACCCCTTAACTCCCAGGCCTGAAAAGTAGTTAATGACCAGAAGTTTTTTTTTTAGTTTTTTGCCTCCTTGCGTTTCAACAGTTGTAACTTTTTTATTTTTTCAATGATGCAGTTGGATGAGGCCTCTTCATTCGAGACAAGTTGTACTTTACGGGGGAACAGTTTAAGTCCACTTATAAATAATTGCAGAATTTTTTTAATTTTTTTTTTTTTAAATTTAGTTTTTTCTTACATTTTTTTTTACACTGTTCATATTTCACACGTAATAACTTGTAAGATTAATTCTACAGGTTATTACGGTCGTGTGGATACCTAATATGTGTAGTTTTTTTTGTGTGTAATTTATGCACAATTGTTTTTTATTAAATATTTATTTTTATTTTATTTATTTATTTATTTTTACACTTTTTATGTGTTTTTACTTTTTTTTTTTTTTTAAATCCCCTGAAGGGATAACTGTTTTAATTTTTTTTTTTACACTTAGTGATGTACTAGCATATTCATATATGCTAACGCATTATAAACTGTGTTAGTCTGACACATGCAGTGACCATGACAGCACACAGTCTGTCCTGGTCACTGGCTTGTGACACAGACAGCTCTGGGGCCACTCTAGGTCTCCAGGGCTGACTGTGCAGCCGTTCCCCGGGCTCTGTCGGGTCACCGGGTGTTCCGATCACCCGACAGAGCAGGGGAACACTTTGATTGCGCTGCGGTAATGCACCGCCGCAATCAAAGGGTTAAAGCACCGGGTTGCGGAGGTTCTCCTGCTCCCCGGTGCTCATAGGAGATGCTCTGGGATCAGGGCTGTTTAGTACAGCCCCGATCCCAGCGCTGCTGCGGCGCCAGGGCGCCGCAAACCCCAGAGTCTACAGCGGCGCCAAAAGACGTCGCTGTGGACGAACGACCCACACCAGCTGACGTCAAAAGTCGTTAAGGGGTTAAATTGTAAGAGCTCCTTTGTTATTTATTTGATTCAATGTGCGTGCAACCTCCAATACGTGGGACGAACTACGCGTCTCCTACATTTACGCCATAGATCATGCATTAGAAAGGAGAATTTACAACATAGCGTCTCCAGGCATTTTAGAGAATTCCATGGACAGGATCCTACAAAATTAACAATTCAACCAATAGATCACGTACCACTTGAAACCCATAATAGATTTCAGTTACTCCAAAAAAAGAGGTATTTTGGATGTTTACATTACAGACAGTAAATCCCAGAGGCCTCAATGAATCGGTAGAACTCATTTATTAGTTACCTCTTCAACAGACACATCCAATAAACATAATGCACATTTTTTAACAATGGTTTCTGTCACATCACTTTCTATGACATTCGTTATGATGGATCATAGGTCGCATTTTTTTACTTAGTATACCTTACAAACATAGTTCATTTATTAGTTTTTTTTTTTCTCTAGTAAATCTTTCTTTAAATTCGTCCGCTTCTTCATCACCATTTTTCACGAGTACACCCTTTTCCATTTAGATGTATTTTTTCACCACCCCCCCGCTAATTAGAATTTTTGTTTCAAACACGCCCCAGAGTTTTGCAAACACAATTTTATTCTAATAGTCTTACAACTTTTTTTTTCTTTTAATAAATGATCTTTTCTGGTACATTTTTATATTTAGTTCACTTCCCTTTTGGTGTTCTGCCCCGCGATAGGCTCATTTTTTTTTATTAAGGGGTTTTTCCACGAAAAAAATTGAGTGAAATTTTTTAAAATTTAAAAAAAAAAACTTTTTCCCATTCACATTATTAAAAAATTTTGGGCCGTTTTTTTTCTTACTCCCTTTTATGATCCATTTTTACAGGTAAACTCCAGGGGGTACACCAGGGACGAGACCCTCACCCGGGGCACAGCTCAACATCCCTCCCTCACAGGCAGCTCTAGAGTTCAACCAGGGGCTGCCTCTGTGCTCCTTAAATAATTAGTGCAAAAAAATAAAAAATAAAATAAAAAAAACCCCAATCAGTCTGTGCTTTATAAAGGAAATAAAATCCACAGGTTTTGGTTCCGGGGGAAGGGAACTTGAACCTAGGACCCTTGTGCTTGAGGAAAAATTTTACCCCTCTGACTACAAGGTAGCCTATTTTCAATTCTACGCATAAAACAGGGGCCTTTTCTTTGACACAAGATTTTAAAAGGGGCCTGGTGTTTCAAAACCTGCTTTTGGTCACAAAGAATATGCATTCAAACAAACAAAAACACGCCCCCCTTTTGACACACAGAGCTGGAGCAGGAGGGATAAAAAAAGATTTGGAAAAAACCCCTTTTAAAAAATTTTATTGGCAATGATACTGCCCCTTAGACAGGACCCCTCGTTTTTCATACAACGCCTCTTTCTGACAATTCATACTTTTTCCCTTTTTCTTTACACCACTAACTTTTCTATTGGTCAAGTCAATTTTCCCTCCTGATAACCAACCAATCAGGTCCATTATACAAGCTGTTATGGGGGTTAAGTCCCCCCGTGATTTGGCCGCTTTTTCCTTTTCCATAGAATAACAAAACCAAAATACCTCAATCTTATTGGTGGAAACAAAGTTCCCGCCTAATTTTTTAACCTATTAGCTTTGTTCTTTGTTTCTAACCTTTCCTTTTGAACTCTAGTATTGGCTCTTCATTGATAAGCCTTTTTATAATGTAAATGCAACCTGATTCAGGGCTGGTTCTTGATATACACCAATTGTGTTTTATCTATGTCTTTAAATAGGCATTATGTTTTATGTGTTCTTGAAGTAACTTTCTGAGTATCTGAGAAAGTTCCGGCTGGCACGAAACGCGTCATACTAGTAACTGTAATGCTTAGGTGACACCTTTTGCATATTCTATGGAATAAATTATTACTTTTATCCATCTGGAATCCACACGAGGATTTATTCCGAGAAACGAGCGCCCGGTCCACTATTTTTTCTTTGTTACAGGATTAGATACAGTGACTCATTAGACAGTATCACTCATGATAGGCTTAGATATATCAGCTCAGCAAAAAGCATTGCTACTTCAGCTCAGCAAGCAGTATAGCAATTGATAGGCTTAGATACAGTAGACTGTACCACACATGATAGTCTTAGATACCGCAGCTCAGCAGACAGTATAGCAATTATAGGATTGGATACAGTGGCTTATCTGACAGTATCACATATGATAAGCTTAGATACAGTGGAGTGAACCACAAATGATAGGTTTAGATACTGCATCTCATAAGACAGTAAAGCACATTATAGGATTAGATACAGTGACTCATTAGACAGTATCACGCATGGTAATCTTAGATATAGCAGCTCAGCAAAAAGCACTGATACTTCAGCTAAGCAAGCAGTACAGCAATTAATAAGCTTACTATAAGACAAAAAGGAAGTAAAAGCCGGTGCTCCTAGTGTAGATCATCTGGCATAAAAGCAGGCTCGGACTGGGACGCCGGGGGATCGGTGAATCTCCCGGTAGGCCCCAAGCTGCTGTGGGCCCCGGAGGCAGTGCCGCTGCTCCCCGGGGCTCGGCCGCCGTATTCTGTCACTGAACGCCCGGGACTTGCATCCCGAGCGCTCAGAGAACGGCCTGATCTCCCTGGCAGGCCGAAGGTGTTAGGCCTTCAACCTGCCAGGCACCGGCCCCTACTCGTGACGTATGCAGGACGGCAATAGAAGCCGGCGGGAGTGTCCAGGAGCAGCCAGGAGCGGGAGCGAGGTGACGGTGAGTGGATGTTTTTTGTTTTTTTTAAATTAACTATCTAATGGGGTCCCTGACTACCTACAGGGGGGCCCTGGCTACCTACAGGGGGTCCTGGCTACCTACAGGTGGGTACTGACTACCTACAGGGGGGCCATGACTACCCAAGAGGGCCCTGACTACTTACAGGGGGGCCCTGGCTACCTACAGGGAGGCCCTGGCAATCACAGGGGGCCCTGATTACCCAAGAGGGCCCTGACTACCTACAGGGGGGCCCTGGCAATCTCAGGGGGCCCTGGCTACTTACAGGGGGGCTCTGACTACCTACGGAGGCCCTGGCAATCTAAGGGGGCCCTAGACTACCTACAGGGGGGCCCTGGAAATCTAAGGGGGCCCTGACTATCCACAGGGGGACCCTGACTACCCACAAGGGGACCCTGACTACCCACAGGGGGCCCTGACTACCTAAAGGGGGCCCTGACTACCTATAGGGGCCCTGACTACCTATAAGGGGGCCCTGACTACCTATAGGGGCCCTGACTACCTATAGGGGGCCCTGACCCCAAAAAACAAAAGGGGCCCCGACTCCCTTAAAGGGGCCCCCTAACTCCCTAAAAACAAAGGGGGGAGCCCGCACCAAAAATAAAGGGGGGCCCGACACCTAAAAACAAAAGGGGGGGGCCCTACACCTAAAAACAAAAGGGGGGGGGCCCTGACTTCCGTACACTACAAAGGGGGCCCTGACGTCCTGCACACTAGCTGAAGGGCCCCTAACTCCCCAACAGGGCCTGCAATCTACCGGGGGCTATTTACCTACCACCATGGCTAGGTCCCCACCCAACCTCCCCGGGGGCTGGCCTACCAACTTATCCCCCGGGGGGTCTACCTACCTAAAAAGGGCCTATCTAGTTACCTGGCCTTGCACATTTGCCTACCCACCAGGCTTGTTACCTACCTGGAATAAAATTGAGGGGGGAGCACCCATATTTGTAGCTTTATCTCCAGGGGGTTAGCCTCCCCACCCCCCAAACCCCCATGGGATACATGCCTCTAATTAGGGCCCTGACCCCCTCTCCCCCCCGGGATTTTTACAGGGGGGGGAATAGAAAAAGAGATGCGGGAAAAAATTGAGGATTCTAAATATTTGGTGAAATTTTTCTGCAGGGATGATTGGGGGCCGGGACAAGTCACATGGCGGTGTGGAACGGATGCGAAAAAAAGGGGGAAAAGAACGACCATAGAGAAAATTGGGGTTTTTATTTTTAAACCCCTGTTCACCCTATGTTCTCTTATGGCGGTGTTTTAGGTTATACCTAGCTGGTTCACCCCTTTTCTCTAATGGAGGGGGTAGGTTTTAAACCTGAGCTTTGTCTGACCTCTTTGGGCTCTATATGGAGGGGTTTTTAAAGGGTTTTAAACCTGAGTTGTGTCCCCGACCCCATGTGGTCTCTAAGGGTGTTTTAGGTTTTACCTGAGCTGTGCTGACCTTAGTGGGCCTATATGGCGGGGTTGAGGTTATACCGAGCGGGTGCCTTTACCTCTAATTTCATGAAAAAACTTTTAGACTCTCGGTTTAATATTTTTTTTTTTTTTTTTTACAAAAGAGTTTAAGCTCCCACGACTTTCAAAGTGATCTCAAATCGGAGTCCTATCTATCTTTTCCTCTCAATCGAGCCAACTGGCCTCTCACTGGGTCAACCGACCTCCATTATTTAGAGAGAAAAAATAAAGGAGGACTTTTTACCCACGTTAAAGTCTGGGCAGCTTAAACACTTTTGATCAAAAATGTAACCGAAGTCTCAAAATTTTTTTTTTTGTATGATAGATACATAAATGCTTTTTTAGGGATGACCTCTATGTGGTCTCTAATGGGGGTGTTTAGGGTTTTACCGAGCTGGTGCCTCCCTAGTGTTCTCAAAATGGCGGGGTTGTAGGTTATACCGAGCTGGTGTCTGACCCTATGTGGGCTCTATAGGTGGAAGTAGGTTATACCTGAGCTGGTGTCTGACCTCTATGGTCTCTATAAGGGAGTTTGTAGGTTATACCGAGCTGGGGGCGACCTCATGTGGGCTCTAAAATGTTTATAAACCCGAGGGTGGTTCTGACCTTATGTGGCTCTAATGGGGGTGTTTGAGGTTTTATCGGTTTTTAGTATAGTGGGGAGCGACATTTGGGCCCGATTTTAAAATGAGGGGAAAACCTGACCCGTATAGGAATTGACTTTAAACTTTTTTGCTGGGTATATTTAGAAGGGGGGAGGTGCGTACCAAAGGGGAAAAGTGGAGGGATAATGTATGTGGGTGGGGGGGGATAGGATGGAGCTACTTACCTTGCAGGGCCGGGACACGGGGAGGCAGAGGTAGGCGATCGCCTTGGTTCTACCCCTGCCTTCCTAAGGGCCAACAGGGGGCCCGAACCCCCCGCTGCCTGGGCCTGGAGCACTGGTGGCTCTTCAGCTGAGTGTTTCTGCGGGCAGAGAGCGGCGCTCCCGCTCCCAACAGTGTCGGCCGGCTCCCCGAGGATCGTGGATTTTCCCCCTAGGCCACTCCCCACACAGCGGGGCCGCCGGGGCCTCAAGCGCTGAGGGCCCCCGCGCCCCACTTTTATGCTGGCAGCGATCAGAGGGGCGTCCCGGGGCTGAGGTGTGGCCTGAAGAGGAGCGCGCGGGGGAACAGGGAAAAGGGAATTTTTAAAAATTTTTTTTTTTTAACTGCCTTTGTGCCCCTAATCTATAAT
>JAODAL010082572.1:0-11526 GCA_025379985.1 Phyllomedusa bahiana
TGTTTATTTGATATAGATCTTGAAGTTATGTGAATTCTTATAACTATAATATCTTTCTGCTTTATTTTGTGTTACCTTATTTATTTATTTATTCATTTATTTATTTATTTCTAGTTGGAGAGGCTCGAAATCTTATCCCCATGGATCCTAATGGCTTGTCAGATCCCTATGTGAAGCTGAAGCTTATACCTGACCCAAAGAACTTGAGCAAACAGAAAACCAGGACTGTCAAATCTACTCTTAACCCACTGTGGAATGAAGCCTTTCTTTTGTATGTAAACACAGTCTTTACATTTATTGTTGAGTCCAGAACTTGTATTTTTAGTTGACACGCATGAACAAAGTACAGTGATTCCTCAATGTACAATATTAATTGGTTTCAGAACAACCATTGTTTCTTGAAGCTTATGTATGTTGAAGCCATAACTCTATAGAAATCTCGTAATTGGCTCTGAAGCCCCCAAAGTTTCACCTAACATAATGTGAAATGAAGATTTAAGAAAATTAAGATGATAACTAATACGAATATAGCAAGTCCTTACATACAGCAGTCAGAAATAACTACTGGAAGCTGGAAATCACTTTCTATTTTGAGGACATCGGTTCATATACTTGATACACAATGAACCCCTAAAAGGGAAACAGGGCCCAAAGGAGCTCTTCATCCTGACACATGTAAAGAACAGCAAGGAGTCTTTTCTTTTTTGTGCTATAATGGCAACTAGTTCGTCCTCTGCACTGGGAGGTCCTCTTCACACTCCCCCATAAAAACATCATATTCACAAGTGCAGGTACAAAATTATTTCACTTTATTTATAGACATGATAAAATTATTCAGGGTACTCGCATATACTAGTTCATCTCACTGTGTCAGCTTGAGTCCAACATGAGTTAAAGTGCCAAATAGTAGAACCTGAGTAGGTAGCAGAGAAAGTCCTTTAGGATTGGGTGGTTGACAGGGAGCTAAGCACACAGCTGTATGTATCTGTTTGCATTTTAAAGGGGTTGTCTCACTACAAGGATTGCTTGCAAAAAAAAAAAAAGTCAGTTTGCAATATATGTCCATTAACAGTATCCTAAGCTCCTCAGGTCACTATAGCTACAGACCTGTTTGATCGCTCCTGATAGGCTGCCAGCACTGGTCGCTACAGCTACAGACCTGTTAGATCTCTCCTTATAGGCTGCCAGCATTGGTTGCTATAGCTACAGACTTGCTGTCCTCATTGCAGGACAGTAGTGGCCAGTAAACCTGCCCCTAAATTCAAAATTAAACTGATAAAACAGGACTGAGGTAAGATGAATCCGTGTAGTGAGACAACCCCTTTAACATGTAAAGAGCAGTACAGGACATATAGTACTGCACTAATATAGATGTTTTACAAGTAAAATGTTCATGGTAATTTGTTGGATCTTCCACCAATCACATGAGCAGATCGGCAATGTCTGTGACATTGTATGTTGAATGCAGTTTCAATATACAATATTTCAATATATGTGCAAAATAATAGCAGTGTGTTTCAAACAAATGAGAAAAAGCTTATCCTCATAATAGCATTTATTTCCATATACTGAAGGGCACTGGGAGTGCTGCACAGTCACATCCAAATGAAAAAATGATCTAACTATCAAATTATATACTGAAAATGAAGAAAATGTAATAATAGACTGTTCAAAAAATAGCAGTGAGTACATTTCATTATTATCCCACTGGGATATTTACAGTATAAACCGAAATTTGCTCCCAGATTTAGCTTTTCTGTATATCACTGAACTAATATTTAGTTGTGTAACCTTGATTTCTGAGAAATGCTTGACAACTTTGTGACTTGAAGTCAACTAATGTCTGACTGCAAGCAGGCATTCCAGCTCAAGTACACTGTACTATATTGCACAGTTCATTTACATTTTTAGGTTTTGCATCAAAAAACGCATTTTTTATGTCACTCCACAAATTCTTGGATTGAGGTCTGGGGATTGGACTTGCCACTTCATAACATGTTGTTGGTATCGAACCAGAATATTGCCCGCTTGCTGCTGTGTTTGAGGTCATTGTCCGGTTGAAACACCCATTTCAAGTGTATATTTTCTTCAGCATAAGGCAACTTGACTTCTTCCAGTATTTTTATATACTTAAATTGGTCCATGGTGTCTGGTATGTGATAAATGAGCCCAAAGCGAGAGTATGAGAAAAATCCCCAAACCATTAAGCTTGCAGAACCATGTTTTACATTCTTCACACTGTACTGTGAGTTTAATTCAGTGTTTAGGAGTAGTGTTGAGTATTATCGACAAAGTTGAAATCGGCAAGGTTTTTATGTTGATCAGATTTTTTCGATCACGCGATAATTTAGGTTAAAATCTGCGCATAATCTATTAAAATCGCGCCATTTTCGGTGCTTCCTGTCATTTTGGCGGCCAGCAAATCAGCTTAGAGAATAGAGCAGGTTGAGCTGGGTGTGCGACGTCATGACTGGGATGTGTATGGTTGTGATTGGCTGGAAAAATCACATGACCTCGTTTTACATAGAACAGCCCTTCCTGTTCATGATCAGTGTGTGTCTGTGTCTCATAAGAGCAGGACGTGTGCTCGGTCTCTCTCAAAACAGCTCAGCGAAACCATTCTTTGTTCACACAGACAACTATGCTTTTAGCTGTGAACATTAGAACTTAGGTAATTAGAGATTTTCAGTTTTAGTTACTTTGGCTGAGAATTTTAAAGGAGCATCTAGCGCTGTACAGCCGGGGGGGAAAGGGGGCCCGGGGGAAATGCGGGGAGAACAGACCCAAAAGGGGGCATGCAGGCAGGGCAGGCAAAGGGTTTTGAAAGGAGAGTGGGTAATTGTTCTGCCCAGCCTGCTTTACCCTGCATTGAAATGGGTTTTTATTACTTTTTTGGCCATTTTTGGTGAAATATTAGCTTGTATTTTGTGCCCCCGTCTTATATTGGGATACAGATCTTTTAGAAACTGGGGTGTATTTGATGGGTGCAAAACTCATTTTTTATTATCTTAAAAAACCGTTTTAATTAGTTTTTTTTCATTTTGGCCACTCAGTTTTTTTCAAAACCCACTTTGCTTACAATAGGAACAGAACTTTTCACACCGCAGGTGTATTTATCGGTGAAAAAACAACTTTTTTTATCCTATCCCTTTAAAAATAGGTTTTTTTTTTACTTTGGTTGGGGCCCCCATTTTTTTTTAAAGCCACCTTCACTTAAATTTAAATACAGAAATTTTTGTAGCACCGCATGTTTTTATAGGTGCAAAAACCACGTTTTTTATCCGTACCAATTTAATTACTTTTTTTCATTTGGGGCGCAGTCCACTTTTTCATAGAGCCACCTTGCATTTAATTTTTGAAAAAAAGCAATTTTGTGCCCACCACATTGTATTTATGGGTGCAAAAACCACCGTTTTTTATCCGCAAAATTTTTTAAATACTGTATTCACGGGGTGGGGCCCATTTTTTTTTAAAATACCTTGTAGCAATTCTGAAAGAAAAATTTTTCACAACTGTTCTCTTTTGCCTTTGCTGCAAAAAACCTTTTCTCATCCGTGTAACTTCTAAATGTTTTATTCGCTCGTTAATCTGTTTGGAGCAGATAGCGCACTTGTATGATTTTTTTGTTGAAAACTAAAAAACCCTTCCTACTGGCAGTTTTGTAAATCCCGGACTGAAGGAAAACATGTTGATTTTTTCTTACGGTTTCACCACCCGGACCGCATTTTCACAGGGATTCGCTAAAACATTTCGTCTCTAATCCTAGTTGGCTGAGGAAAAAAAAGGATTTAAAAAGTGGATTTTCCGTCTTTAATAAAAACTGCATGTTTGAATTTTTCGGGGCATTTGGCTGGAAATGGGGGCTATACACAGTCCTATTCAAAAAAAAGGGTTTCAAAAAAGACATTGTTCTTCACAATTTCCAAAAAGGGGCCCAAGGGGGATGGGGCGTCAAAAAAGGAATAGGAGGACATTGTTAAGGACACATATTGCAAAAAACTTGTTTTTGCAAAAATCTTAAAACAGCTAGCAATTCCTGTAGTGAGAAAACCCTTAATACAAAAAAAAAAAAGAGAAACGAAACGTGGTGGATTCCATCCTTTTTTAAAAAAAAGTGTTTTCTAGAATTTAAAATACAAAAAACTTGCATGTACAAAAAATACTGAACAAAATTCCTCTGAATTGTACAAGGGAAGGGACATGAAGACTTGAACAGATGAGGTTTCCCAGGAAAGGTATAGTCAATTCCATTTAACTAAAATGGTGGTTAAAGACCCTTTTCCCGGGACTTTTTTTAATCTGGGTCGCAGTTTTAAAGGCAACTGGGGACAGAACAGTATAGTCACATGTCCCATTTTAACAAAATGGTGTTCAAAGACTCCTTTTTCCGGGAAATTTTTTAATCTGGGGGCAAGGTTTGGGTCATGCTGGTTTGGGACAGATATCCAAGCCAGTTAAAATAAAAATGGTTTAAAAACTCCTTTTTTTTCCCATTTTTTAATTGGGGTCAATGGGTTTTTAAGGGGTCATGCGGGTTTCCAAAGGATAGTAATGCCCTTTCCCAAATAAAAAGGTTTCCCAAATAATATCCTTCGGAAATTTTTAATTTTGGGGGTTGGGGTTTAAAGGGGGCCCCAAGCTGTGGAAAAATGGGATTTTTTCTTTTTTCACTATCGGGAAACGCTTATAATTGACAATATCGACATCGACCCATGACGATAGTCAACGAACGCCACACATGTTGGGGTTACGTTTGGGTATCGCATGGGGATAGTCATAGCGGCCCCCCATCGATAAAGGTTTTTCGATAGTGAGCATCGATTTTGAGCGAACCATTTAAAGGCTATGGGAGACAAAAAACCCTTCTTTTTACACCCAAACAGGGGTGGAGAATGGAATTAACAGCCACAAAAGTCAAAAGGATCCTGCTACATCTAGCCACAAAAAAACAAAATCCCACCACCAACCTTCTTGTACCCCACATGACCCTTAAACCTGCATCACCCAAAATTAAAAAAGTGCCAGGAAGGCATTTTATTTGAACCATCCTTTTACTTGAACTGGCCCATTGAATATCCCTGTCCGGAACGCAGCATGACCCTAAAAACCTCATAAACCCACAGATTAAAAGTGCCGGGAAGAAAGTAGCCCTTTGAACCACCATTTTAGTTGAACGGACATTGACTAGAACTGTCCTGGACCGCAATATGACCATTAAACCTGTCTGACCCCCAGATTAAAAAGTGCCGGAAAAAGAAGTCTTTCAACCACCATTTAAGTTGAACTAGACATTGACAAACCCTGTCCTGGACCGCAGCATGACCTTTTTTCCTTTCTGCCCCCCAGTTTAAAAAAGGTGCCGTAAAAATGGAATCTTTAACCACCATTTTGTTGAATTTTTGAAATTAAATCTAAAAACCTTTTTAAATAGGATGGAATCCCACCATGTCTTTGTTTTTTTCTTTTTTTAATTGTATTAAATGGTTGTCTCAATACAGGGATTGATAGCTATGTTAAAGATCTTGTAAAAACAAGTCATTTTGCAATATGTGTCCATTAACCGTGTCCTTTCCTATTCCTGTTTCTGACAGCACCCATCACCCTTGAGCCCCTCTTGACAATGTGAAGAAAAAAATGTCTGTTAGAAACAACATTTTTTATAAAAGGACCGTAGTAAAAGCTGCATTTCAAGCAGCAAAAACACCAAAAAATTCAAAGCATGACCCTTAGAGCAACTTTGGACAATTTAAAACAAATGTCTGTTTTAAAAACAACCCTTTTTTTTTAATAGGACCTGTAGTATAGCTGCATTTCAAAGCAAAATGCCCCGAAAATTCAAAACATGACCCTGAGCCACTTTGGACAATTGTGAAGAACAAATGTCTGTTAGAAACAACATTTTTTTATAATAGGCCCCTGCAGTATTGCGCATTAAAGCAAAAGACCCAAAAAATTATAAAAATGACTTCTCACCACGTTAAAAATTGTGAGTGAAAATGCCCTTAGAACCACTTTTCTGTTCCAAAAGGGACCTGTTTATTGCGATCTCACGCTAAAACCCCCCCCAAAAAATTATAAAATACTTCCAGCCACTAAACCCCTTACCGACATTTGTCGAACTCAAAACGGCAATGTCGGGTAGGGGGTTCCCGAAAATTGCCGTATAGTACTCAAGGCGACTTGCCCTACAAGCGGGAGCGCGAAAGATCGCGGCAGGGAAACCCCGGCGGTAAATACCGTTTGCATCATGCCGCCCCCCCCAGGGCCGAGTGCGCCCCGGGCCGCGGGGTTTAAACCCCCGATGTCGCAACATCGTGTCGGACATCGGGGCGGGGCGGGCGGCAGATGAGCTCCTGCTGCCCCCGATCTGGGCGCATAACGGCGGAGCGCCGAAAACCGGCTCCTACCAACACCCCGGGACGCTAAAATGACAGCATCCGGGTTTCTGGTGACTCACATCCCCACAATGCATTGTGGGAGCGTGACAGACAGTTCCAGGAGACCAGGAACAGCTAAAAGCTGTAAGCTGATCTCCTTTTGCATGAATGATCTGCGATCGTTCTGAAATTTTCCCCCCTGGGGAAAGTAAAAAAATAAAAATAAAAAAAAAATTAAAAAAAAAGTAAAAAAAACACAAAAAAAAAAATAAAAACACTACATCCCCCTTTTTTCCCCTTTACAAAGGGCCAATCGCCCTAAAAAAGATCAAAAATAAATAAAGTACCCATATTTGGATCGCCGCGTCTACGACCCCCCTATAAATCTTCATTTTAAATTTAACCCCTTTCAGGAACCATAAAAAAAAAAAAAAAAAAAACATCACAGAAACTTTTTTTGTTCATCCCCACACATAAAAGGGTAAAAATAATCAAAAACTCTATCAACATCAAAGTAAAGCCAATTAAAACGTCAGTTCACCCCAAAAAAAAAGCCCTTTACACCCTTATAGGGAAAAATTTAAAAAGTTCGGGCTATTAAAATACGATCAAAATATTGTTTTACCACAATAAAAACACTTTTTTTTTCAAAAAAATTTTTGCTTTAAAAATAAAAAACGACATAAAGGGGTATCACTGTAATCGTCCAACCCACAAGTAAAACAACTTGTAGGGAACCCGCACGGTAAACACTAAAAATAAAAAAAAAAACACTGCAGGTTGCAGTTTTTTCTTAAAACCTCCCTTTCCAAAAAACGTTTTAAAAGCGACAAAAGTCTGTCCCCCCAAAAAAAATTACCAATAAAAACTAAACTAATCCCGAAAAAAAAAAGTCCATACAGTCCAAAAACAAAAAATAAAAAAGTTATGCTCTCAGACCGCATATGCAAAAACAATTTTTCCCTTTTCAAAAAATTGTTTTTTTTTTGTGTAAAAGCAGTAAAACATTTAAACAAATATACAAAATGTTGTATCCTGTAATCGATCAACCCGAAAAAAACAGCATGTCATTTATCCCGCACAGTCCGTGTAAAAAAAAAAAAAAAAAAAACCCCCAGGTTTGCGTATTTTTACAAAATCTTCAAAAAAACCCTTAAATAAAAAGGATCAAAGATCAATCCCCCCCTAATGTATCAATAAAAACATCAACTCTCTCATAAAAAACAACCCACAAGCGGCTCCATAAAAAAAATTTAAGAAAGCTATGGCTGTCAAATACACAATTTAAAAACGCAACTTTTTTATAAAACTCGCTTCTATTGTGTAAAAGAAATAAAACATAAAAAACTATATAAAAATTTATATCATTGTAATTGTACCGACCCCCATAGTAAAGTTATCCGTCATTTACCCCGTAGGCAAACTGAAAAATAAACCCAAAAAACAATGCGGAACTGCTTTCCCCCCCATTTCCAAGGCCCAATGCAAAAAAAAACTCCCCCGGAACACCTGGCGCCCAAAAACAAAATAAAACCCTTATAGATCCTGAGGGGCGTTTAATCCAAAAAGGAGCAATTCGGAAGGTTCACCTGTTTTTTTTTTGGGGGGTTTTGGGGATGCACATGGCCCCCAATATTGGCGCCAAAAACCAAATAGCACCCCCCCTTTACCCCCCTCCATGCCCCAAACAGCAGTTTACAAACCCCATGTGGGTATTCCGAACTTGGGAAAAAATTGCGTAAAAACAATTTTGGGGGTTTTTTTTTCCCAAAATTCCTTGTAAAAATTAAACATTTTCAGCTAAAATTGCAGATTATTGGGAAAAAAAATAATTTTTTTTTTTTTCGACCGAACCTAAAAAAAAATTTTTGGAAAAGCCGTGGGGGATATATACTCACTACACCTCTGAATATTTTCCCTAAGGGGTGTAGTTTTCCAAAATGGGGGGCTTTTTAGGGTTTTATTACTTTTGGAACCTTTTGGGTGTCCGCAAACCTGAAATGGGCCCCCAAATAAAATTGTAAAAAAGAGGCCCCAGATCCAGTAGGTGCTCCTCCTATTCTGGGGGTTGTGGTTGACCAAATAATGACAGGCCACATATGGGGTCTCTGAAAAAAGGGAGAATCTGGGGAATCAATATTAAATTTTCTTTTCCCTATCCATTTACCGTAAATTTTTGTCTAAAGCATAAAAATTTAAAAACTCAAAAAAATTGAAATTTTGAAATTTCCTTCCATTTTTCTTTAATTTCTGGAAACACCAATGGGTTAATAAACTTCCCAAATTTGGTTTTTGAATACTTTAAGGGGGGTAGTTTCTTAATGAGGTCATTTTTTGGGGGATCTAAAATTCAGGCAATCAAAGTCACGTTAGAACTGGACGGTCCCCAAAAATATGTATATTGCAAAAATTTTTTGAAAAATTTTAAAATTTACTACTAAATTTTTTAACCCCCCAATTCGTAAAAAAAAAAACGACATTTAAAAAAAAAGATGCAAAAATCAGCAGACTATTAATGCTAGTTATAAAAAATTTTTAGTGAAAAACAAACTTCTTCAGCAAAATTTTTTTAAGTTTGAAATTTGGGAAAATTTTTTACTTTTTTCACAAATTTTATATTTTTCCAAATAAACAATCATTTTTTTTACCAAAATTTTTTACTATCTTAACACAATGTGTCAAGAGAAAACAATCCTGAATCACATGGATAGGTTTTAAAATGTCAAAAAGTTATTCTCACATAAAGGACACTGACAGATTTTAAAAATAGGGGCCCGTCAAGAGGCCAAAACTGGGTCCGGCGGAAGGGTTAAAAAATTTTTGAGGGGGAAAAAGCCACTTTGAAGCCACATTTTTGTTTTCCCAAAGGACCCGATTATTGCTGGACTCACAGCTACAGACCCCAAAAAATTATAAAAAAGACTTTTTCAGCCACATTAAAAATTGTAGGGAGAAATTCCCCTAAAAAACCACATTTCTGTTCCAAAGGACCAATTTTTACTGTATTCCACACAACAGACCTCAAAAAACCCTTGACAATGCAAAACTTCTAAAAAAAGTGATAAATGGAATACGGGGTTTTCGTAAACCTGGTGTCTTTTCATCTCCCCAAGCAAAACCACAAAATGAACTTTTTGGGGGGGAAAGAAAAAAAATGCAGTAAGAAAAATCATTTTAAAAAACATTTTTCAAGAGGACCATTTCTGTTTTAAAGGGAAGTAAAGAGACCGGGGAACAATCGGGCCCGGCAATTGGGGGCCCCAACACATCAGAGAAACCCTCCTGATTCATCTTATGAAAGTCAAACGATCCCTTTTCGGGGAAAGCCGGAGCGTTTTTTCGTAATGACTCCCCAGCTGTGCTGAAGGGCCGCCAGAATGACACTGGCTGCCCGGGGCAACAACACCTTATGGCTACGACCACTCGGGCCCTTCGCCCCATTTTGGGTACCCAAAGTCTATTTGGGCCCGGGGAAAACAAACAAAAACACGTGTGAGACGCAAAAGTCCGTGCACCATGTCTAAGCGATCTCTGTGTGTTGGGTGTGTGCCCTGCATTCATCGTGGGGAGGTGGTAAACAAAGATGCCAAGCACCCAAAAAGGGTTCTGCCCCCCTTTTCCTGCTGTTGCCCCCTATCCTACTTGGGACCCTACTGCTGTCACGTCCGGTGATGTTGTTTCCCTGGACATTTGGGGAAAAGTGAAACAACACAACAGATTCCCATTGATCAATCAGCAAGGTCCCATTTCCTGCATTTACTCTCTATTTTGGGGGGTGGAAAAAGTTCTGAGTTTTGTTTTGTAACCGGGGAACCAGAAGGGTGGCCACCCAGTAAATGTTTTTCATTTTGATGGCCTTAATGCGAGGATCATGTTGGAGGAAATGGAGCATCCAAGCACTCATGTGAGAGATGGAGCATTGATTTCCCAAGCCTCTGGGTCGAGGGGCACTAGCAAACTGATCTTCCTCATCTTCCTCCTCCGCCTCAAATTCGCGCCAACCTCTTTCCAAGGCAGGGACGTCGGTAACATCGGTGTCTAGGAATACCTCCTCCTCCTCCTCCTCCTCCGCTGCCTCCGGCACAGCTTCAACACAGCCCTGACTTGCCTGAGATGATGCACCCTGAGAGCTGATGCGCCACCTTGCACTAGCTCTGGACCCCGAACCACTGCCTAATGAAGACCGATGAAATTGTGAAACTGTCGGGCCTTGTGGATTTGATGGAGAGAAAGGCTCCGTGTCCGCATCTGTGTCCGTCTCCTCCTCCGTCGCTGGCGGGACCTGTTGTTTCAGAGTGTCCAATGATCGTTCCAGAACTAAGATCACCACAATGCTCATGCTGACAAGGGCATTGTCCGCACTGACCATTTTGGTGGCTTCTTCAAAACTGGCAAGGATGGTGCAGAGCTCTTTCACCTGCCTCCACTCTCGGTGGCTCAACACCCTGAGGTCCGCACCGCTGCTTGTCAGGCCATGTGTCACTTCGTACTGCGTAATGGCATTGCGCTGCTGCCACAATCGCTGGAGCATGTGGAGGGTGGAATTCCAGCGTGTTGCCACGTCAACAATGAGACGGTTGACGGGGAGGCCGAGCTGACGCTGCAACGCAGCCAGGCGGGACGAAGCAGGGTGCGAACGGCGGAAGTGCGAAATTAGACTTCGAGCCTTCCTCAGCAGGCAGTCCAGACCCGGGTAGCTCTTTAGAAATTTCTGGACGACAAGGTTCATGACATGTGCCAGGCAAGGGATGTGCTCCAGCCTACCGATCTTAAGGGCAGCCAGCAGATTTCGCCCGTTATCGCACACCACCTTGCCTGGCACAAGGTTCTTGTCACCCAGCCAGTGCTCGGTCTCGTTGCGGAGAGCCGTCCACAGCTCCTGACCTGTGTGTGGACGGTCTCCAAGACAGATTAATTTCAACACGGCCTGGTTTCTCTGGGCATGTGATGCCACCAGAGGACCTTGGGGGAAAGAACCCTGCACCATCCCTGCGGTTTTGAAGAGCGTGCGCCGAGCCTGAGAGCCACCGTCACCCCCAGGGACATCCACCCAGCTCACCCATTGAGCTGTCACAGAGATATAGCGGCCTTGGCCGTGCTTACTAGTCCATGTGTCGGTGGTCAGATGGACTTTTCCGGCACAGATGCA
>JAODAL010082573.1:0-11526 GCA_025379985.1 Phyllomedusa bahiana
GGGAAAGGGACAAGGGAAAGACGGCAAGGGGAGGACACATAGGGGGCAAAAGGGGAAGGTTCAGGGGGGGGAAGAGAACCAAAAGAAAAAAAGGGGAAGCTAGGGGGAGGAAGAGAACCAGGGGGGAAATAAGGGGAATATTGGAGAAGAGTCAACCGGGAGAAGAAAGGGGAAAAAAGCAGAGGAAAAAAGACAACCAGGGGGGGAAAAAAAGGGGAAGAATGTAGAGGAGAAAGACTACCCAGAGGGGAATGGGGAGATGGGGTAGACAACCGGGAAGCAATGGGGAAGACTGCAGGGGGGAAAACCCAAGAGGGACAATGGAAGTGCAGAAAAGAAAGACAAAATAAAAGAACACCACAGATGTAAAAGGGGGCTTGAGGTGGAGGACACCCAAAAATGGAAAAAAAAAAGGGTTGCAGGGAGAACACCTGGGGGGGGTCAAAGGGAAAGACTGCAGAAAAAGGACAATTAAGTAGGGAGAAAGGGGAAAGTGAAGGGGAACAGGACATCCATAGAGTGCTAGAAAAAAGGGGCTAAAGAGGAGGAAAAAAGACACCAGCAAAGGCAAGGGGATGGTTGGAAAAAGAAAATAAAAGCTGTGGGGGACTGAAATGTTGTGCAAGGGTCCCCCAATGAAATACTTTAATGGAGACATTCATTTTATGCTCTGAGATGTAAATATACAAGCTACTCTAAGGCTTTTCGTAAGATTGACTCTCCATACATATATATGTAATGTATGAAGAATAAGATTTGGACTTTCTTCCTTATGTTTGGTTTCTTTTAAAAGGCAAAATCTGCGACTGTAGTAATCAGAGAAAATTTCGAGCTTTTGCACACAAAGTTTTGAATAGTCTTAGTGGTTCAATTCTCAAAGTCACAAAAGCTTAAAAAAGGGTTAACTTGAAAAGGGTCTTTAGACCTAAAGGACAAACCCTTTACGCAGTGTGGCTGTCTACCACCCGACCGGACTTGGGAATTCCCTTTTTATCCAAAAACAGACCTCTACGTGCAGCCTCCGCTGGGGTTTTGGGCACTTCATTGTCTGCCTAAAGGTTTTTTTTTCATGTCAGGGAAACCCTTTCCCCACAACCCCAGTGATCTCCTGAAAGCTAGCTGCTACAATAAATTTCAAGCAGAACCTTCAGTACACGCCAGTACCCCGGAACAGGATTACAACTACGGTGATTTCACCACTTTGGGAGCACTTGCACAACACATTTTTGGCACCAGGAAAACAGAATGGATCACCTTATAGTCACCATCCAATAATATAATTTTTTCCCTATTGTCGAAGCAACACTGTGTGAAGGGCGGGGCCTCTTGGACAGGTGACCCCCCCAAACCAGCTCCAAATAGGGCTATCTCTTTTCCAGCCCTCCTGCCCCCTGGTCCCCCCTAAAACTTACTGCCACTCCTCTCCAGAAAGGGCAAAACCAGCATCCTGGTGTCCAGCTGAGTTGTTAGCCTAAAAACACCCACAGTTTTGTATTGCTTCCTTTTAAAAAAAACCGCATATATTTCACACACGACAAGGTTTTTAAAAGGGGTTTTGGGAAACTTTTTCAGTGCTGTTTCGGGAGCGGGAAAAGAAGTGCGTAAATTCCTGAGGCATTTTACAGGGTTAAAGGCTCATAGGAAATAAAATGAGTGCTTCAGAATCTTGTCCAAAAAACTCGTCCAAAAGTGTGGTGCGGGTTTTTTATGTGGTTTTTGGGCGGGTTTTTTAACGCTCCATTGCTTCCTATGGTCATTTTTTAAAGGGTGTTTCAGAAAGAAAACGCACTAAAAACCACTCGAAAACCAATGGAAAGAACCAACAAATCCCTTTTCAATCCTAACTATCCTTAATTCTTTCCTTTTTCGGTGGTATTGGCTTTTTAAAAAGGGTTATCCAGAGTTTAAACATTTATAATACTAAATTAGGTGGGGTTGGGTCATTTTTGGGGTCTGATAAGTGAATGGACAGGGAAAAAAGTACCAAAAACTTTTGATAGGGGCCTCATTTTGTGATCTTAAAGGGGGGAACTGGAGAATTCCCTTTAATTATAATTTTATCTTTTGCCTCTTGCTTTTTTACCGGTGAATCTTTAGTATTATGTGTAATGCATAAAGGGGCGGGGAATCAGAAGGTCTTGAGGAGCAGTTGCAGCCCCAAAACTAAGCATGAAATTGTGAGGAGCAGGATTAGCCAATTATGCAGAATAAGGAGCCTGTAAAGGGGCAGGTTTTGCCCAAAGACTGTAGAGCAGGGAGCCTTCGGGGAGCAACCACAATGACTGCAGGGCAGAGAGTATGTGGGGAGCAGCTTCAGCCAATGACTACAGAGCAGAGAGGTTGTCCACTCTTCTTTTGTTTTGCACAGCTTCAGACAATAGCTGCAAAGAAGGGAGTCTGTGAGGAGCAGCTTCGGTGAATCGCTGCAAAGCAGGGAGTCTGTGAGGAGCAGCTTCAGACAATAGCTACAAAGCAGGGAGTCTGTGAGGAGCAACTTCAGCCAATAGCTACAAAGCAGGCGCAGGGAGTCTGTGAGGAGCAACTTCAGCCAATGGCTGCAAAGCAAGGAGTCTGTGAGGAGCAACTTCAGACAATAGCTGCAAAGCAAGGAGTCTGTGAGGAGCAACTTCAGACAATAGCTGCAAAGCAAGGAGTCTTTGAGGAGCAACTTCAGACAATAGCTGCAGAGCAGGAAGTCTGGGGGAGCAGCTTCAGCCAATAGCTGCAAAACAAGGAGTCTGTGAGGAGCAACTTCAGCCAATAGCTGCAAAGCAGGGAGTCTGTAATGAGCTACTTGATACAATAGCTGCAAAGCAGGGAGTCTGTGAGGAGCAACTTCAGACAAGATCTGTAAAGCAAGGAGTCTGTGAGGAGCAACTTCAGCCAATAGCTGCAAAGCAGGAAGTCTGTGAGGAGCAGCTTCAGCCAATAGCTGCAAAAAAAGGAGTCTGTGAGGAGCAACTTCAGTGAACGCTGCAAAGCAAGGAGTCTGTGAGGAGCAGCTTCAGCCAATAGCTGCAAAGCAGGGAGTCTGTGAGGAGCAACTTCAGCCAATGGCTGCAAAGCAAGGAGTCTGTGAGGAGCTACTTCAGACAATAGCTGCAAAGCAAGGAGTCTGTGAGGAGCAGCTTCGGTGAATCGCTGCAAAGCAAGGAGTCTGTGAGGAGCAGCTTCAGCCAATGGCTGCAAAGCAAGGAGTCTGTGAGGGGCAACTTCAGCCAATAGCTTGCAAAGCAAGGAGTCTGTGAGGAGCAAATTCAGCTAATAGCTGCAGAGCAGGGAGTCTGTTTAGGAGCAACTTCTCCAATAGCTGCAAAGCAGGAAGTCTGTGAGGAGCAGCTTCAGCCAATAGCTGCAGAGTAGGAAGTCTTTTAAGGAAGCAGCTTCAGCCAATAGCTGAGTAGCAGGAAGTCTTTAAGAAGCTTCTTCATCCAATAGCTGCAAAGCAGGGAGTCTGTGAGGAGCAACTTCAGCCAACATCTGTAAAGCAAGGAGTCTATGAGGAGCAACTTCAGCCAATAGCTGCACAGCAGGGAGTCTGTAGGGAGCAGCTTCACCCAATAGCTGAAAGTGGGAAGTAGGAAAAAACAGCTCCAATTATCAACTGCAAAAAGGGGGTCTATGAGGAGCACTTCACCCAAATAATTAAGTGGGGTGGGGTGGGGAGTTTTTAACCCCTTAACGACCTTGGGTTTCCATCGTAGGTCGTTTGGGGGTTCCGACCTGGAGTAATACGTCCTGGGATCGCGCGAATCTAAAGCAGTTTTCGCACGACGGCGGGGGGGTCAGCTGTATTTACAGTAAACATCCCGCAGCGCGGCCCCCGCCCCGGATCGCCCGGGGGGGGTGGGGGGGGGTTTTAACCCCTTAATTACGCGACCATCGGGGCAGCAATAACTAAGGGAGACGCAGGAGGGATCGTCCTCCTGCGTCTCTGTCAGGGTGCGGCGGGCGCACTGTTGGGCGAATCCGTGAAAGCTCCTGCCCTCTGACAGACAGCTCAGAGGGCAGAGAATGCCTTCCGGGCTGTCTGTGACGTCACTATGCCCGGCCGTGCCCTGTGGGCATGTCCCGGCATCATGACTGACAGTTGTCATGGGGAACCAGTCATAGGCAACAAGCTATGCACTGATTCCAAATTGAATGAGAGATCTAAAAAAATCTCTCATTCAAATCCCCTATGGGGAAAAGAAAAAAAAAAAATTGGAAAAGTAAAAAAGTGAAAAACAAGTCAAATACAAACACGAAAAAATAAAATAAAAATAAAATTACCCGCCCTTTTCCCCCTTTACAAACGCCAATCGCCCCAAAAATGATCAAAAATAAATAAAGTACCCATATTTGGTATCGCCGCGTGCGTAACGACCTGCCCTATAAATATGTCATATTAATTTACCTGTACGGTGACCGCCGAAAAAAAGAAATAAAAAAAACAATCAAGAATTAAGATTATTGTTCATCCCGCAGCACAAAAGATGGAATAAAAAGCGATCAAAACTCCAAAAAAGCTAAAGTTGTACCAAATTTTAAAACGTCAGTTCATCCCGCAAAAAAAAAGTCCTTATACAGCTCTGTATAGGGGAAAAATAAAAATGTATAGCTCTCAGAAGATAGCGATGCATAAATATTGTTTTACACACTAAAACTAATAATAATAATAATAAAAATCTTTATTTCTATAGCGCCAACATAGTCCGCAGCACTTTACAAATTCAAGGGTAAACATACAGTCATTACACATTAAAAGTACTTACAGATGAGACACAAGGTGTGAGGACCCTGCTCGTGAGAGCTTACAATCTTTTTAGGGTGTATGGGGGGAAACATACGGTAAGAAGTGCCAAGTTTACAATGGTCCGGCCATGTTTCATAAATAGGGGGGGGTTTAAAAATGAAAAATGGATGAACACTGCCACCCAGACTGTACAAACTATATTTCAGATAAGTGCCCTGTGAGTGCCCCAAGTGCAGGGAGTGACAGATGTGTGTGATAGCAGTTAGGGATCTTGGTGGGCCAGACCGAGAAGATGTATTTTCAGGGCCCTCTTAAAACTGTGAGGGTTGTGAATGTGCCTGATCGCCCGGTAGCATATTCCAAGAGAATTGGGGGCCGCACGTGTGAAATCTTGTAGGCGGGCATGGGAGGTTCGGATGATTGATGAATGTAGTCTGATATCATCAGCAGAGCGGAGAAAAACGGTTGGGTAGACAGAGACAGGGAGGAAAATGTAGGGGGGAGCAGCGCGTGGAGAGCTTTATGGGTGAGAGTGCTGAGTTTATACTGTATCCTGTTACTGGATGGGCAACCAGTGCAGTGACTGACACAGGGTAGAGGCATCAGTGTACGGTGGAGAGAAAGACAAGCTGGCTGCTGCATTCAGGACAAATTGAAGAGGGGAGAGTTTTCAGAGAGGGAGACCGATAAGCAAGGAGTTGCAGTAGTCAAGACGAGAAAGAATAAGAGCAGTAATGAGAGTTTGAGTTTGTTTCCACAGTGAGAAATGGACGGATTTTGGAGATATTCTTGAGGTGCAGGTGACAGGAGCGAGCAAGGGATTGGATATCTGGGGAGAAGGTCAGATCAGAATCCAATAAAACCCCTAGACAGCGGGCCTGCTGCCTAGGAGAGATCGGTGTACCACATACAGAAACGAAAAAATAGCAGGGGGGGGGGGGTTGGTTAGTAGATGGCGGAAAGACAAGAAGTTCAGTCTTAGTGAGGTTTATTTTTCAAAATGGGAGAGAGGACATGATGTCGGAGACAGCGGACAGACATCACTGGTGTTTTGTAGCAAGGCTGGAGTGATGTCACGGGAGGTGTATAATTGGGTGTCATCAGCATAGAGATGGTACGGGAAGCCAAATCTACTGATGGTTTGTCCAATGTGGGCTGTGTACAATGAAAAGAGGAGAGGACCTAGAACTGATCCCTGACGAACTCCAACAGCAAGAGGAAGAGGAGAGGAGATAGAAACCAAAAACGAGACACTGAAGGAGCGGTCAGAGAGGTAGGACGAGAACCAAGCGAGAGCGGTGTCCTGGAGGCCAATGGTGCTGAGCATGCTGAGGAGAAGTTGGTGATCAACAGTGTCAAATGCATTTAAACTAAGCAGAGACAATTAGACATATAATGCGGTGGGATGGCTGGGAGTTGTTGTTCCACAGACAGGACGTACCTGTGAAGAAATGAAGAGAGGCGTAGTCAGATGATATTACGGACTCCAAAGTCTGCGTTATTAAATTCAGGGATAATTCTGAGGAAATTGCCACTTCTAAATTGCCACTTAGAAATTTGGCCACGTGAAATTTGGCCCCCAGACCTCGGTCCACAGACCACAGCTCTGCATCTTATACCACTTTTCTTTTTTTTTAAAGTGCTTCAACATAAAAAAAAACTATATAAATAGGGTATCGCCATAATTGTAGCGACCCAAAGAGTAAAGCTAACTTATCACGGATACTGCACGGTGAGCCCTGTTAAAAATAAAAATAAAAAACACTACTAGGATTGCAGTATTTTCTTCACCCTGGCCTCCAAAAAATGAATTTAAAAGCGATCAAAAAGCCTTGTCCCCCCAAAAATGATACGAATAAAAACATCAACTCATCCCGCAAAAAACAAGTCCCTACACAGCCCCAAGCACAAAAAAATTTTTAAAAAAGTTATGGCCCCTCAGACTATGGCGATGCAAAAACGTATTTTCCTGGTTGAATAAAAGTATTTTTATTGTATAAAAGCAGTAAAACATAAAAAAATATACAAATTGGGTATCGGTGTAATCGTATTGACCTGCTGATTTAAAACTTACCATGTCATATTTACCGTAACAGTGACCGCTATAAAAAATAAAAATAAAAAACACTACCAAGATTGCTGTATTTTGTTCAAAACATCTCGCAAAAACCTTAATAAAAAGTAAACATAGCATCATATGCACCCCATAATGGTACCAATAAAAACTTCAACTCATCCCGCAAAAAACAAGCCCATACACAGCTCTGCACACAGCAAAGTAAAAAAGTTATGGCTGTCAGAATATGAAAACATAAAAACGCAATTTTTTTTATAGACGTATTTCTACTGTGTAAAAGTAATAAAAAAGAAAAAACTATATAAAAATCTATATCATTGTAATTGTACCGACCCCCATAGAAAAAGTTATCACATCATTTACCCCGCACGGCAAATGCTGTGAAATTGAAACTCAAAAAAAATGCCCGAACTGCGTTTTCCCCTCCATTTTCATTGCCCAATGCTAAAAAAAAACTATGGAACACCTGTGCATCCAAAAACGCACAGTACACCCCTAGATGAGATCCCTGATGGGTGTTGAATCCAAAATGGGGCGACTTCGGGGAAAGGTTTCGTCTGTTCTGCTACTTTGGGGGCTTTGCAAATGCGACATGGCCCCACCAAATCTGCTTTCCCAAAAGCCAAATAGCGCTCCCTCCCTTATACGCCCTTGCCATGCGCCCACACAGCAGTTTACACCCACATGTAGGGTATTGCCAAATTGGAAGAAATTGCTTAACAAAGTTTTAGGGTTCTTTTTTCCAGGATTCCTTGTAAAAATCAAACATTTTAAGCTAAATTTGCAAAATATTGGAAATTTTAATTTTTAATTTTCACAGCCTTATGCTAAAAAAAAATTGTGAATCACCTGTGGGGTCTATATACTCAATGCACCCTGATATATTTCTTAAGGGGTGTAGTTTCCAATATGCGGTCTATTTAGGGGTGTTTATATAAGTTTTAGCACCTTGGGGTTTGTCCCCAAACCTAAAATGGCGCATAAATAAAATCGTTTTGAAAATGAGACCCCCCAGAGTTATTAGTAGGTGCTCCTCCTATTCTGGGTTTTAATGGTTGAGCCAAATAATGCATTTAGGGCCACATTTGGGATCTCTCTAAAAACGGCAGACCTGGGGAAATTGATATTAAGTTGCATTTACCTATTATCATTTTCGTTATTCCAGTGAATAATGGATAATTATTGTAATTCTGCAAAAAAAGTGAAATTTTGAAATTTCACCTCCACTTTGCTTTAATTTCTGTGAAATATCTAAAGGGTTATCAAACTTCCTAAATAGTGTTGTAAATACGTTAAGGGGTCTAGTTTCTCAGATGGCGTCACTTATGGGGATATCTAAAATGCGGGCCCCTCAAAGCCACGGTCAGAACTGGAGTGGTCCCTAAAAAAAAAATGTATATTGCAAATTTTCTTGAAAATATGAGAAATTACTACTAAATTTCTAAGCCCTCTAATGTCGTAAAAAAAAAAAAGTCATTTAAAAAATGATGCCAACCTATAGTGGACATATGGTAGATGCTAGTTATAAACTATTTTGTGGGGAATAATTATCTGTCTTGCATGCAGAAATTTAGCAGCTTTCAAAATCGCAAATTTTTCCAAATTTTCATGAAATTTTGATTTTTTTTCACAAACAAACAAGGATTTTTATGGATAAAAATTTCTTACTAACTTAAAGCACAATGTGGGCACGAGAAAACTGTCTCTGAATCACAAGGATTTGGTGAAAGTGTCAAAAAGTTATTCTCACATAAATTGACACTGTCAGATTTCAAAAATAGGGCTTTTGTCAGGATGTCAAAACAGGCTGGGTCCCTTTAAGGAGTTAATTAATGACTGCAAAAGCTGAGCCTTTTTACCTTGCTGGGCTCATTCCCCTTTAAGATGGTGGCGCACCATAAATACATTACCATGTATGTCTCCTCAACAGAATTAAGCCCTTCTTAGTACCAATGCCCATACCTGTGTCCTCTCTAGTGATTGGCAATGCAGGAGGCTTTCATCCCTTTAGTCAACTACCACATTTCAACATAGCGTTGCCACCAGGTACCGATGCCCATTGCCTTGCAGTCCCTTTAAATAAAACAAAGCTTAAAGGAGTTGTCTCATCTCAAAGTTTCATAGATGCATGAATGAAATAATGCTGCTTTGCTCTGTCACTTCCTGGTCAAGCTGTCTGTAATTAGCATATGAGCTCCATGTATTAAGACCTCTTTGTTTATTATGTTTACTAGTCTAGATTAGCTAAATTATCTTCTCTGAGGTCTGGAGAAGCTGCTAAGCTAATGTAAACAGTAGTAATTATGTCTATTGCTGGAAGAATCAGATAACACACAAGCTCTCACTGCCAGCCAGGACCTGTGTAATGACTTCACTCCCTGTTATCAGATAGAACAAACAGCAGGGGAGAAGGAGTACACAGGTCGGTCACTTGGAAACTAGAAAGCCCACAGAAGGTGATAAAATCATTTGTAGCTCCTTAACAAAAAAAAAAACATGAACAAAGCAATTTATTTAGAAAACATCTTCATTTAGTGTTCCCTAAAATTTTGAAAGCTATTCTTTGTAGTGAGGGCAACCCTTCAGATTTAGTGCTGCATCAACATTCAATATATATATATATGTATAGTCAAAATGCTCAACCATATTCACTGAAGAGTTCCCCAAGGGAATAAAAGGCAGTTTAAGTTGACAGGCAACTATTTGTTAAGAAAGGTCTAGTCTTGGGAAGTGAGAATTGTCATTTACCCTTTAGGGCATGTTTTGTGCTGATGGCTGTGACCTTTTAGAAATTCTTTCTTTTTTTATGATTGGGACTGGGGCGGCCTTTGAAAACCCGATGACTGTACTATGAGCACTGACATTCTGTCTTCTGTGACAAAAACAGGTAGTTTGCTGTTTAGTCAGGGAAAATGGGTCACAGCCGGCCTATGGAGCATTTTTTTCCTTTTTCTGTGGCATATAGGGAAAAAGGGTTTTAAAAGGGACACATAATTCATTTTAGCTAGATCTCATCATTACCATTATGCATTAACTATTGAGTTTGCTATGATATCCTACCCTCCACCATGTTGGATACAATGTGGAGGCTCCATTGCACGTTCTATACA
This sequence comes from Phyllomedusa bahiana, assembly GCA_025379985.1. NCBI lineage: Eukaryota > Metazoa > Chordata > Amphibia > Anura > Hylidae > Phyllomedusa > Phyllomedusa bahiana. The sequence continues at coordinate 9,923 of JAODAL010082573.1, forward strand.
TGACATGTACAAAATATTCACATCAAACCTTCCAGTTCATGATAGAATATATGGTTTTATGTTGATAAAGAATTTGTTTGATATGAAGATGTATTTACAATGCAGAGAGTAGAATGGAAGTGGCAGAAATAAATTGAGGCACTTGATTATGTGAGGGCAAAACATAAAAAGCACTTCAACTTGACAAAAAAGACAAGTGTCCATCACCCTTTAGAATAAATATCTGCCCAAACCCCTAAAATGTGCGGGGAGAACTTCCAGCTCTCTTTGATGCACAATGTACTGTGTAATAAGCGAAGGAATTTGAGATTTTAAAGATGAGTCCTCTCTAAAGTAAAGGCTCCCTTTTATCTGCTGACTAGAGATGGGCGAATCGATTCTAATGAAGTGGAATTCGTTTAGAATTTCAGGAAAACTTCGGTTCTGAACGAAGTCGTAGTTTGGGGTACTTGGTGTGAACGAAGTGTGCTTTTGATTGATAAAATGGCTGCGAGCACATGGCGCTACATGGGGCAAAGCAAATTGGGAGGAAGAAGGGCATAGGCCTGCATGACATGTGCAGAGATGAAGCCAATCAGAGACCGGGGGGATTCTGTGACGTCACGCACTATATAAGGGCCGGGCGCGACGCCGGGAGCTCACACTCCTCTCACTGTCTCATCAGGGAAGGTGCTGCCGCGGCTGATAGCTCTTACTGAAGAACTGATTTTTTATACAGCGATTTCTGTGGGGTGTCTCAGCTTGTCTCAGAGACTGTTCTCTTATGTTCTATTTGATTTTTTGGGGTTTAGGATCTGAAATCCAGTGTGCGTCCACTGCAGCTGCAATATACATTCAATATCCAAGTGGGATCTAAGCCAGTTCCTGTTGTATTCATTTAAAGAAACAGCGTTTTTACAATACAAATACCACTTCATTTTTGGCTGCTCAATTCTATTGCGCAATTTACATCCAGGGGTTAATTAAGCGTTGTTTTGCTGGTGTGCTGACCCCCAAAAAACCGTCTTTTTCACCGCCAAAATATATAAATTTTTCCTGTAGCCTAATTCACAAGCAAAGGTTTATTTAAAAACTGTATCTCTTGTTGTGTGGCGTAGAAAACACGCAATTGTAACACGCTACAAAGCTACTAGTTTGTGCGGCTCAATTCTTTGGCGCAATTTACATCCAGGGCTTAATTAAGCGTTGTTTTGCTGGGTGCTGACAAAAATAAACCGTCTTTTTCAACGCCAAAATATATACATTTTTTCTGTAGCCTAATTCATGTTCCGAAGGTTAATTTAAGCCTGTTTGTGCTTTTACATTTAGTAAAACACACAGTGTTTTTTAAACGGCACATACAAGTACATTTTTTTCTGGCCATTTGTGGCGCAATTTATATCCAAGGGTTTTCCCAAGCTTGTTACTGGGTTCATTTGGAGTCAAATACAGGGTGTATATTTATCATATACAGATATCATCATCAAACAGTGTCTGTACATTTTAGAACAAACAGTATGTCAGACAGAGAGGTGGCAGGCTCTGCACCTGCGAGTGGCAGTGGCACAAAAATTCCTGAACAGGCCCCTCCGCCACAGCAAGGGACGTCGCAGCAGGGGGCACTG
>JAODAL010082574.1:0-11526 GCA_025379985.1 Phyllomedusa bahiana
TCCCCGGGCGAGATCAGGGGAGCCGCACCCTAGTGGCGCAGGGGTCCGTTTGACACCCCCGGAAAATTTCCCCCGGGGGGGCCGGGGGAAAATTAGCCCCCCAACCCCCCGGCCGGGCTCGAGCCCCGGGGAAACGCGGGCCCCCGGGGGTTCAGTGACCGAAGCCGGAAAAGGGGCCCCGGGGGAGCGACGGCCCCGCCCTCCGGGCCCCACCCTTTTCGGGCCCAGGGGGGGAAACCCCGGGGTCCCCCCGGGGGCCCCCAACCCCCGAGCCTGCCTAGTATGCAAACTTGAGAAAAAAATATATGGTCAAAAGCAGGCCGCCAAGCATGGGAAAATAAAATTTAAATAGGCCCTTTTTTAACCAATAGGACTTTCAGTGGAGTAAGCAGCCCCCCGGGCCTTTTACACAAAGAGACTGACAGACAAAAGGCCCTTTTTGTGCTTATTTTTTAATTTGATGATTTTTATCTGTTTTTGAGCGAAAAGGGGGAAAGAAAAGGAATACTAAAACACCAAAAATCAAATTTTGAGCCCAAAAGATTTTGGAAACAAAAGAAAACTACCTGGGCATTCAGATGGGAAGGGGGGAAAAAGGGAAGTTTTTTTTTCAAAAATCAGCAGCACAAAATCAAAAATTTTAATCGAGACGTTTGGTTAAGATGAAAAAAACAGCAAAACCCTCCAAAGGGAAAAAACTTTTTTGAAAGAAATGAACAATCAAGACAAATTGCTACCAACGATAACCAATACAAAAGGGGCCCATGGGAAAAATTTGTTTGAAAATTTTTTCCATTTCTACAAGACCAAAATATTGCGGGAAAGGCCGGTGGGAAAATTTTTAAATCAAAAAAACCCCCTGGGATCCCAAATCACGGGAATGGAATAGGGGTAAAAAAGGGGTCATACGCTTTTTAAAGGAACCTGAAACTTTTAAACTAAAGTTACCAACAATAACAAGTTGACCTAAAAAAGGTGTACTTTGACCGTTGGGGGCCAGCCCCCGGGCGAAAAAAAAATCCACCAGGGGTTTCCCTGTTTCTTTTTTTTCAGGTGGCGCTTTAAGCTGGGCAAAGCAAAAAACACTGTTTTAAACACCCACAACAGAGGCAGAGTATGTTGCAGAAAGCCCCATGAAAGTCAAGAGGTCATCGGGCCTACGGAAACAAAAAAAAAAAAAAAAATTTGGTCGTTTTTGGGGTTCAACAACATTTAAAAAACCAACAAGGGGTCTTTGAAGAAAACCCAAAAGGTTTTCCCTTGCACTCGCACAGGGGGAAAAGTAAACCCCAAGAACCAAGCATATCCGTTTTAAGTTTCTTTTTCTGGGATCTTCAAGAACAAGAAGTTCGGGAATTCCCGTACTGCCCAAAACTAAAGGAACTGCCGAAAGATATGTTAAACGAACCCCTCTGATTAAAAAAAGCATTCTGGGCCCTCTTGAAGAACCGGGCCTGATGGACTAACCCTTTTTAGTTGGAAGGGGTTTGGTTAAAGGGAATATACAACAGTTTACGGGTTTTATGTTAAAAGAACTTAAGTAAATACAAAACAGAAAGGTGGCCGATTTATGTTTTTAAGTGTTTCTTTTGCTTATGCATTGCTTTGCTAGTTCTTGTTAAAAAAACCCTGTTCCCGCATCTCTTTTTATCCCCCAAAGTTTTGTGTTTTCCCATTTACAGCATTATTGGTAGCCGTGTTTTCCCAGTAAACATCTTAAAGGGAAATTACTTCCACAACGGCCCCTTAATCCTTTGTTTTTCTACCCCAGATAGCCAATCTGAAAACAGGTCGGACCAAGGGGCATAGCCTAAACTGTGGATTCTAGGGTTAATTGGGCCTGCTTTTATCTACCAAAAAAAAAGGGGTCTAGCCCCGGGAAATGTGATAATTTAGCTGCGGGAAAGTAGGAATCAATTTTCGTTTTTTTTGTGAGTATCCCCAAAGGTTTGTGGAGACTTTTCCCAAGAAGGAAAGTTTTCAAGTCGGGGGTCTTGGCTGAGGCACCTTGGGAGCGGCCCCATTTTCTTTTATCTATGCCACATTAAAGTCTCCCCCATTTTAAGAAAAAAAAACCTTTAAAAAATTTCCCTTTGGCCTTACGATTATTTTGGAAAAAACGAAATTTGGTTTTCTGGGGGGGAGCAAAAATAGCTACATAGGGGAACACCACAGAGTAAAAGGGAGAAATTGCAAGGATAATATAACACCCTTTGGGGATCTTTTTCAAAAACTGAGGAATAAACCCAAAGGAAATCCCCCAAAAAAATTTTGGCTCCCCCCAGCCCTTTGTATCAGAGCGGGAAAAAGTGTGAAATGGGGAATTTTTTTAAATGTTTAAAAACCAAAGGGATTTCCGCCGACTTAAAATTTGGTTGTCCCGGGACACAGAGAAACACCCGGGCCCCCGACTGACCGCACTCCCCCAAAAAGAGCCCTTTTTTGGGGGGTGAGTTGAGCCCGGGGGTTAATTTAGGGACGGGAAATTTAATTTCCCAAAGGAAACGATTAAAAAAATCTAGAAGTGCAGAAAAAGGTTTTAGACCAAAATATTTTATTTACAATTGGGGGAGAAAAATCCCCTTTAAAAAGTACAGAAAATAGGCTTGGCAATAACACAACTAATTTTAATCGAACAACATATTTAACAAAAAAACCCATACAAATGTGCTTTAACAAAGAACTTTTTTCCCAAACGAGGGGAAAAAGGTTGTAATGGGGGAAATTCCCCGTGGTAACGCTCTTTAGGTGAAAACCCTCATTCAGGTACTGAAAACTTGACTATCGTTTTTAATTTGGCTCAGGGGCGGCCCATAGGATTTACGGCGGGAAAGGCAGTTTGGGTCATTCTGGGGGGGGGCGACGCTGCCCATGTTTTCTCAACCAAAGAGGGGATAAGGGTGGTTTTCCTTTTCCTTTACGTTTTGGATTTTTGGGATTTGTGGCAGGAGCCCCCATGTCGGGAGAGCGCCCCCGGGAGCATACGGGGAAGGTATGGGGGCCAATGGTTTTTTGTTGCCCTTAAAAACTAGAAAATTTGGGGGGAAAACCCCAGTGATCCGGGATATTGGGGTCCCGGACACTTTTTATGGGGGCGAATTCCTTACAAAGGAGCCATTTTTTCCGCCGAAAGGGTCGGGGAAAAGATGGAGAGCTCTTTAAAATTTCAATCTGGAAACAAGTTTTCCCCCCTGGGGAGGCCCTTCCAAAGCAGATTATCTTTATTTGGGGTAAAAATAAATTTTTAGCGATCACTCTCGCGGCAGCGGGGGTTGAAAAATTCTTTTGTTAGGAAGCCAAAAGTATTCTTTCTTTTTAAAGGCCCAAAGGGTTGGGAAAGTTTTCTGGAAGGCAATGGCCATGAATCTTGTAAGAAAGGGAGCACCCAACTCAAGGTGACTGACTCAGGGATACCCCAAAATGGGGAAAGTTGGATCGGGGGGGAAATCTATCCCCAGGTCAAGGACTTTAGAAAAACCCTCCACACTTCATCTTCCAACCGGTTTTGGGAATCAATGAAAGGTTATGTGATTTTTGTAATTTCTCCCTTTTTTTCGTCCGATATGGCCCGTTCGGGAAACTAAATTGATGTCTCCTTTTAACCCTTTCGTCACTTGTTTAAAAAAATTTTTGGAGTTGCCTCTAAATGAAGAAAAAAAAAGTTTGACGGGGGGAAAGCTTCCTTTTCCAATAGACTTCTCAAAAGGGGGTCCTTTTGCTCAGACTCCATTGTTCACAAAAATTTTGGAGTGGGCCCGAAGATGGGGGGAGCCCGAGGGACCCACGGGTTGGAAACCGGGGTTTGGGGAAGAGTGCGGGAAGAACTCATTAATTTTGGCGGGTTTCCTCCTAGGGTAAACCCTTTTTTGAGGTCCACCCATATTGCGTAATTTGGGTTGGGGGGGTTTTATTGACAAGTAGAGAGGTTCAACTCTGCCCGATAAAGTTGGGGAATTTTATTTTTTTTTTTTTTTTGGGATTTACTACAGTCCCTTTGGCGGGGGAAACTGACTGAACAAAGCAGGGAAGAAGCCACAAAACACGGGTATGTAAAAAAAGGAGGAAAAAAAAAAATTAAAAAAGCGCCCAAAGGAGGGTTTGCACTTGTGAAGTTAAAAGGGGATTTAAATTATTGCGGGGGTTAAGGTAGAGTCCCCTTCAGGGGAAATGGGGTTAAACAGCAAAAAGGCCCGAACGTAGTTGAAAGGGTGGGTGGGTAAAAACGGACTTTATATCTATCCAGGGGGGTTAAAAACAGTAAGGCAGACAAAGTCTCTCAATTTTTCAGAGGTTAATTTGGTATCCCTGAGGGGGTTTTGTTTCTTTATGAAAGGGCTTGCCTCCCTAAAGAATTGACGGGGTTTTTACTGTGGAAAGAAAATTTCGGTTTTGGAGGGAAAAATTAACTCCCAACTTTAAAAAAGGGGTTTAAAGTAGGCAGGACCTCTTGAAAATTGGGTTTTTGGGGGCATGAAACTTTTTGGGCATTTTTCAGGGGGAAAGGAATGGTTAGTCCCCACGGCTTCTGAGAGTGAGGTTAACTGCGCCCCCGGGCCCCAAAGCCAAAATTTAATACCCTTAAGTTTTCCTAATTAGCAGAGGGGAAAAACACCCCCATGTAACAGGACCCTACGTTTGCAAAAAGGGGGTTTAAATCAAGAAACAGTCATGCCCCCCCAATTTGCTTTAAGCCGGTTTTATTGTCTCCCGAGGTAAATTTTCCCTTTCAGGGGAAAAATTTGGGGCGGGGTTTTAAATATTTGGGAAGGGGGAGCCTTTGAGGGGGGGCTTTTATCAGGTTTTTGGGCAAAAGGGAAACCTTTTGCACACTGGTAAAAAAAAGAGAGCTGTCGGTGCCACTGCTTTTGAGAGCAAAACAATAAACCGATGCAGACCGGTCCCGAGGGCCCTAAGAGACGGGTGGAAGGCAGGGGACCCCGGGCCGGAAGGGAATGGCCGCGGGTTTGTTCACACGGGGGGGGACCCCTCTTACTCACCCCCGGGGCCCCGCCGTTGTCGCGGGGGGAACTCGTCGGAGGGCGGGGGCACGCCGCGACGGAGCACGGGTAAAGGTGACCAAAAGGAAAGGGAATGTGGCCTAAGGGGGTTTATCCGCGAGGTCTTCTGATTCCCCCCTTTAAATATAAGGGAGGCTCGCAGGTGCTCCCACCGACCCCTTTCAAAAGGCGGGGCCCTGAGGCTTGAAGCTCGGAAACTCGCTGGTTTTTGGGCTTGTTTTCCCTTTACCCTCTCACTGGGTTTGGGTTTTATAAGGAGCATTTTGTACCCCTTTAAAAAGGTTTATTGGGGCCCTTTTTTAATGTTCCCGTCGATGGGGGACCTTTTTTATTTTTAACCCCAACCAAATTTTTCCAAGCGAAAGGCCATGCCCCACTTGGGTTGCTCAATTTTTTTTGGCACAATTTACATCCGGGGTTTTTAATTAACTTTGTTCGGGCAGTTTGTACTCGTAAAAAGAAACTTTGGGCGACATTTTTAAGAATTCGTTTTTTTTTAACTTGGCGCCGCACTCCAGATTTTTTGCCGCAAAACATAAACCCCTTAAAAGTGCCCCAAAACATCCCCAAAAATTTCGTCTCATTACACCTAGGGCCCCATAAAAAAGTTTGGCGTAAAAAAGCTAAATGTAATGCGCCAAACTTTGAAATGGGCATAGAGTTAACGCCGATCTTTGAGAGCCCGGATAAAGGGCGCTTTGAAGTAAATTTAAATTAAAAACTCATATTAAATGTAAAAATTTTGCCTAATGTATGAAAGGGTTTTTTTTAAATTTAAAAAATGGGTCAAAATTTTAAAAATTGCACCCCGAAATTTGGGTTTTTGGGCGCTTAATGAAATTTTGACGAAAATTGGGCAATGCCCAAACAGAATAAAGGCTAGGGGGGGCGACAGGGGAAATAAATTCCCGAATGCGTATTTTTTTTTTTTTTATTTGGCTCCCACCACATTTTTCTAAATAGATATAAAAAGGGGTGTAGAATACGAAAAATTTTTTTTGGCGCATTACATAGAGCTTAATCCCAAACTTTGAAATGGGCATAAAGTGTAATTAAAAGAACTTTGAAGAAGTTTTTTGGGGCACTAAGCTCTATGTAATGCCCAAAAATCAGGGCCCGGGGCCAAGTAAAAAAAAATTTGGAAATTCCCTAAAATGTCGGGCCCTTTTTTTTTCACCCCACCCACAGAAAAAAAATTTTGTAAACATAATTCATAAACCGAAGGTTAATTAAGCCTTTTTGCTTTTATTACAGTTAAAATACACAGAGTTTTTAAAAAGGCAAAATACAAACAATTTTTTTTCCCGCCCAATTTGGGGAGCGCAATTTAAAAACCAAGGGGTTTCCCCAAGGGTTTTTACGGGGTTTTAAAATTTTTGGGGTTTAAATACAGGGTGTGTAATTTTTCAAATACAAAATCTTCAACAAAAAGTTCTTACATTTTTTTGAACAAACGTAAAAACAGAAAGAGGTGGGAGCTCTTCACCGCGAGTGGCGAGGCACAAACATTCCAGGCCCCGGCGCAGCAACCCGCAAGGGGGCGGGCGCAGCAGGGGCACTCGGTTTAGGCCACAAACCCGGCCCCCTTTTATCCCAGCGGCCTGGGGCGACTAGCCCAAACCAAGGGGTTTTTTGATTGGTTGACTAGTCATCCACTTTCCCCCCGAAATAACAAATGACAACCCCACCAAGAGTCCCTTGGGGAAATTTAACACAACCCTTATTTTTGGGATGGCTCGGGAAACGGGTCCGGCCCGGGCCCCCACCTTTCCTCAACCCGGGCCCTGCCCCCTCCGGTTCCCTCAGCCAGAATCTACTATCTGGTCCCGGGGGCACGCCCCTATATACGAGGATGAACAATTTTGGGGGAGGGGGAGTTTACACTACTTGGCAGGGAAAAAAAAGGGGCCAAAAATCCCTTCTTCTTTCAAAATAGGCGGGAAAGAAAAGATGGGGAGAGTGGCAAAGGAGGTCATTTGTGAGGGGTTTAGCCTCACCCTACCAAGACCGGTGAAAAGAAGGGCAGCAGTGACGATGAAACACAAATAGATGAGATTTGCCGACCGCCCTTGGGGGCCTTTAGGCAAGGGGGGTTTATCATCGTCGGAGAAGAGGGCGACAACCCTTTCGCGTCACAGGGGGCGCAGCCAGCAAGTGGGGTTTTGGGGCCGTGATTTTGCAGGGAAAAAACAGTGGAGGTCGGGAGCCAAGGGGGCCAAGGGGTAAAAAACCCACTTTTGCAGGTCCCAAAAAAGTAGCGCACAGGGGCTTTCAAGCGGCGGCAGTTTGTCACTCAGGCGGTGGGTTTGGGAGTGAAAACCGATAAATCGCGGTGGGCCGTTTTTTGCTAAACACCAGGACCCAAAATGGGAAAAGGAAAATCTTTTGGCAAAGGAAGCCCTGGCCAGGGGGCAAAAATTTTGGGACCCCCGGCCCCCGGGCAACACAAGCAGCTTTACCAACCGGGGGCCGGGGAAAACGTGGGGTTTAGAAAGTTTGGGGGTCCCTCCTGCCGCCCCCAGCAACAGCAGCACAGCGCCAGGGCACCTCCTTTTCCATTGCAGCCATTTAAGGCTCCACCACCTCTGCAGAAGGGAGCGTTTTCCCCTTTGAAATCCCCTCCCGGCCAGATTTCTTTCCCGCTCCTCCCTAAAACCCCTGGCGCCAGCATCGTTCCGCGAGGGCCCATTGCAAAGAACAACAGTATGCTCCAAAACCAAACCTTTGGGGGCAAAAAACTGACCTGCACCGCCAAGGGTTTTTTGGTACGCGTCCCTCCCCTTTTCCCAAAAAAAGGGGCTTGCACCATTCCGAAACCCAAATTTGGGTTTGCCCAGCCGAGATGGGAAGTTCCCCAAACCGTAAATTTTTTTTTCCAAAAAAAGGGAGTACCAGCAAATTCATAAATATGGGAAAAAACAAAGGGGGGGCCAGTCCCCTTAACTTATCGGGGATGTTTTCCCAAGGGCACGGGGAGCGCGGAAAGGCTGACTGTAAAAAACGGTCAGGGGCCCGTAAATATCCTTTAAAAGGGGCCACTGGGTGAATGTGGCCTCCGCCCCGGAAAACCAACCCAAAATTTGGGCAGGGGACGCCGCTTTCCCCCTTCCCCTTGTCAAAACTGCGGCTCCTGGCCAATGACCTCCCTTCCCCCCTCCCCCCCACCCCACCATCTCAACCCCCACAAGTACTTGCCCATCATACCCCATTTTGAGGGGACAGCGGTGTCACGCAGTTTTACACCAGGCTTTCCTCGGCGAACGAAATTTACACAAGGGGGGAACTACTCCGCGTCATGCAGCAAGAAATCGAAGTGGGCTTTCCCGCCCAACGCAAATCGGAACCATGAAGGGCAGACAATTTGGGGGGAAAGGGGTCCCACCTGCCCCCGAGGAGGGATGGTCCATGCGCCCTGCATGAAAACACGGTTTTTAATCTGGGGTTTTGAAAAGGTCCTGAATCTTCCACCTATCTTCAAAGAAATTTTAAAATGGCCAGGGAAAATGTCAAGGGACTTTTACCCCTTTCCTTTCAAAGCCAAAAACACCCCCTCATTTTTAAGCAAACAGAAAAGGCCCCCCCCCCCACTACTCTGAAAAAGGGGAAAGTTTTTCCCCCTCTTGGGAAAAACCCGCCTTCACATTTGGACCCCCTGTATGAACAGTGAAAGGCCATTTAAAGATTTTTTGATGATCCAGGCAGAAAAGGAGTACTCCCCTGGTAAAAATTTGGGTGTCAGCCATGGGACTCATGCGTGACACCTGCCTTTTTTTGAGGCCATTCGGGAGGGCCCCATAATTTGTCAGTCGCCAGGACTACGGGATGAATAACTTCCCTTCCCCCTTCATCTTCCGGAACAGATCTGAAAAATCGTCTGGGCAGGGGAAATGGAGACGTGGGGACAAAAATCCTGGCCACATGAGTCCGTTGGGGACGAAAAAAGGAGGGGAGGGGAATTTGGACCTTTAAGCAAAGCAATTTTCTGGTTTAAATGATTTGGGTTTTTCCCACCCAGGGGACAAGAAAAGGAGGGGAGGAGCATTTGGGGGAGGGGAGAAAAGGGGAAAAAGGGAAAACAGGCAGATGACCCGCAAGCACTGTGGCCGTATAACAGGAGAGGAGGGAGGGAGCCCCCGGAGTCACTTTTTGCAGATTGGGCCCCCAAACATGCTGATTTTCCGGCAAATGACAGCCGAATGTCCCGCATCCCCGGGAGGGGATGACTTCAAGGGTCTCCCCGTATTGGACCCTCGCACCGGCCCAAAATGGGAAGCCTTTTTCCCCAAAAGTAATTTTGAGGGGGGAAAACAAACTCAAAACTATAGGGAAATCCCCGTAGTCAATTGGGCCCCTGCCTAAATGCGGCATCGTCCCTCCTCTGACAAATCCCGGGCCGGGGGGGGTTTTTCACGGGTTTACGGACTAAGCCGCGGCTGCTTGGGGGGAAGGGGTGGGGGTAGGAACAGTACCAGCTCCATCAGCCCCAACCTAAGTCTGGAGTCACTGATGAGCAGCTTCCTTCACCCGCCTAGTGAGGAGGGCAGTCGCCAGCAGCAGCAGGACCTGGACAGACCTGAACCAACAGGTGGTGGCCTACTTGGACAGCACTCTGCCACCCCAGTTAGAAGATCCGCTGGACTACTGGGCACCAAACGGGAAATGTGGGGCCGGCAACTTGCAAAAGTTTGCAGTGGAGAAGCTGTCCTGCCCGGCCAGTAGTGTGAAATCAGAGCGGGTGTTCAGTTGCGGCGGGGACCATCGTTACCCAAGGAGAACCCGCTTGTCCACGGGAAATGTGGAACGACTGACCTTTGTCAAGATGAATCAGGCGTGGATCGGCCAGGATTTCCACACACCAATGCCTTAGGTGTCAGACTACATCACCCAAATGCCCCAAACTGTGAGAAAGGAGTCTGGGTTCAAACTACTGCCTCAGCCACTAATCTGATGCGCCACCCGCCTGATGCCACACATCTGTGACAGTTTCTCCATCTGCCAACAACCATCTTTACCAGGGACTGGTATTGCCACCCCCCTCCACACTCTGTCATTGTGCCACTGTCTGACCTCATGCTGGCTGCGCACCTCCACTCTCTGTCATTGTCCACTCTGTGGCCTACTCCCGTTTTTGCCCCCTCCAAATGTCATTGTGCCACTGTCTGACCTCTGCTGCTGCGGTGGATGCTGCCGTGACCCCCACACTGTGTCATTGCCCCCCTCTGTTTGGGCCCACTCTGTTTTTTGCCACCTCCAGAAAGGGCATTGTGCCACTGTCTGACCTCATGCTGCTGCTGTGACTGCTGCCGTGGGCCTACACACTGTGTCATTGTGCCCCTGTCTGACCTCATGCTGCTGCTTTGGCTGCTGCCGTGACCTACACACTGTGTCATTGTCCCACTCTGTGGCCTACTCCTGTTTTTGCACCTCCAAATGCATTGTGCCCTGTTTACCTCAGCTGTTGCTGTGGCTGCTGCCGTGCCCACACCTTTGGTAATCCCCCGGGGGGGCCCAATTGGCGGGGAGGGGTTTAGTTTTTTTAGTAACATAGCGATACCTTGACAAGCCTTCGTCCCCATGCCACCCGTCCCTCCCTATGTCAGGGAAAAAGTCTATTTTTTTATTAAAGTTCGAGGAGTTGTATTACCAGAAAAATTCTTTCCTTTTTTTTTTCGGTTGTTCACATACACGCGACGAATGTACAGGGATTGGGGGCGGTTGGGGTTTCTCTTGCCCGGGTCCGAGCGATCCAATAGGCATTTGTCCCTTTCATTGTTTGGGGTTTTTTTCCCCAGAAGGATTATTTCCTTTTTGGGAAAATATTATCTCCAATTGAGGCACAGCTTGGGGTCCCCTGTGGCCCCCCACCTACCTAAATCTTTTTGGCGGGGGGAGGACAGATTTGTGCATAAAATCAATTTTTTCGGATGTACCCGAGCGGGGGCGTACTCGATAATTTTTTTCCTTTTTTTGCACGGCACATTATAGAACTTTATATTTCATAACACCTTTAAAGGGTTGGGTTTTTAGGGCAAAAATTTATAATGTTATCTGAGAAGTATTGCAGTTTTAGATAATTGGTCTATTACAAGAGTCAATTGGAAACGGATTTTTTTGTTAAAAATACCGATCGTAATAACCTTTAGATTATATAGTTTTCACCAGAAGCATATTTGATACATTACCCTGGGAAAAATAGGAAGAAAACAGGGATACCTTTTTGAGGTAACTGAGTATATTTTAAGTGAGTTTGGGGAGGACTAGCTCTTTCTTTAGACTGATGTTAACAAAAAACTGAAAATACACAGACTTTTTATAACACAAGACAAGGACTTCAAAGGGTTTAGAATTCTTAAAATTAACAAAAAAGCAAAATTAGGTACACGTTTTATTTACAACCTGTCAAGAATTAACTCGGAAACTTGTGGGGATACGGGGAGTGTCAGAATTATTTCCTTAATTTTATAGCAATCAGGGGGGAAATTTTTTGCCCCCTCCCCATGTTACATAG
>JAODAL010082575.1:0-11525 GCA_025379985.1 Phyllomedusa bahiana
CCCAAATTTTTAAAAATGTTATCAGGACCCGTGACAGAAGTGCTGTCAATACTGCCCTGAATTTTAACGAGTATTAGACTCGCTGCCAAAATTCCCTGTTTGGAATATGCCCAATGCCCACACACTTGGTGGAGGATATCTGCACCCCTCTCTGCTACAGTAGGTTGTCTACTTTCTGCCTCCCCTTGTATAGTTTGTTTTCTACTTTTTCTTCCCCTCTGTACAGTAGGTGTCTATTTCTGCTCCCCTTTGATCAGTAGGTTGTCTACTTTCTGCTCTCTCCTCTGCTACGTGGGCTACTTTTGCTCTCCCCCCCTGCTACTAGGTTTTCTATTTCTGATCCCCTTGATACAAAGTAGGTTTTTTTTCTGCTCTCCCCCCTGCTACAGTAGGTTGTTACTTTCCCGCTCTCCCCCCTGCTACATTTTTTTCTCACTTTCTGCTCTCCCCTTGTACAGTAGGTTTTTTCTTTTGCTTCCCCTGCTACAGTAGGTTTTTTCTTTTGCTTCCCCTCTCTACAATAGGTTGTTACTTTTGTTTTCCCCTCTGCTCGTTTGTTCTCTACTTTTTGCACTCAATTTCTACAGTAGGTTGTCTACTTTCTGCTCTCCCCTCTGCTACAGTAGGTTGTCTACTTTCTGCTCTCCCCTCTGCTACAGTAGGTTGTCTACTTTCTGCTCTCCCCTCTGATACAGTAGGTTGTCTACTTTCTGCTCTCCCCTCTGATACAGTAGGTTGTCTACTTTCTGCACCCCTCTCTGCTACAGTAGGTTGTCTACTTTCTGCTCTCCCCTCTGCTATAGTTTGTCTACTTTCTTTCGCTCTCCCCCCCTGTACAGTTTATTCTTATTTCTGCTCTCCCCTCTGATACAGTAAGTTGTCTACTTTTGTCTCCCTCTGCTACGTTGGGTTTCTACTTTTGCATCCCCTTACTACGTAGGTTTTCGACTTTTTGCTCTCCCCCTTTGCTACGTTGGTTCTCTTTGCTCTCCCCCCCTATACAGTAGGTTGTCTACCGTCTGAACCCCCCTCTGCTCGTAGGTTATTACTTTTTTTCTCTCCCCCCCTATAGTTTGTTCTCTACTTTCTGTTCTCCCCTCTGCTACAGTAGGTTGTCTACTTTCTGTTCTCCTCTCTGCTACAGTAGGTTGTCATTTTGTTCTCCCTCTGTAAGTAGGTTTTATTTCTTTTTCCCCTCTGCTACAGTAGGTTGTCTACTTTCTGCTCTCTCCTCTGCTACAGTAGGTTGTCTACTTTCTGCTCTCCCTCTGCTACAGTAGGTTGTCTACTTTTGCTCCCCTCTGCACAGTAGGTTTTCTATTTCTGCTCCCCCTTGATCAGTAGGGTTTTCTACTTTTCTCTCCCCTTGTAAATTTGGTTTTCTACTTTTTGCACTCCCCTCGCTACGTAGGTTTTTTACTTTTTTTTTCCTCTCTCACATAGGTTTTCACTTTCTGCACTTCCCTCGTAAATATTGTTCCTTTCTCACCCCCTCTGTACAGTAGGGGTTTTCTACTTTTGCTCTCCCCCCAAATACAGTAGGTTTTTTTACTTTCTGCACTCCCCTCACACAGTGGTTGTCCCACCTGCCTCCCCTTGCACAGTAGTTTCTACTTTTGCTCTCCCCCCTGCTCAGTAGGTTGTCTCTCTCTGCTCCCCCTTTGTACTGTAGGTTTCTTTTTTTTTTTCCCCTTTTCTCCCCTCTGAAACAGTAGGGGGTTTTTACTTTTGCTCTCCCCTCTGCTACGTTTTTCCCCTACTTTCTTATCCCCTCTACTACGTAGGTTGTCTACTTTCGCCTCCACCCCCCGCTAAGTAGGTTGCTACTTTCTGCTCTCCCTCTGCTACAGTAGGTTGTCTACTTTCTGCTCTCCCCCCTCTACAGTAGGTTGTCTACTTTCTGCACTCCCCTCGGCTACAGTAGGTTGTCTACTTTTTTCTCTCCCCCCTGTAAGTAGGTTGTCTACTTTTTGCTTCCCCCCCTGATACAGAGGGTTTTCTACTTTTGCTCTCCCCTCTGTACAGTAGGGTTTTCATTTCTTTCTCCCCCCCTATCAGTAGTGTTATTTCTGCTCTCCCCTTACTTCAGTGGTTGTTACTTTCTGACTCCCCTCTCTACGTAGGTTGTCTACTTTCTGCTCTCCCCTTGCCAGTAGGTTGCTACTTTTTGTCTCCCTTGTACAGAGGTTGTCTATTTCTCCTTTCCCTGCTACGTAGGTTGTCTACTTTCTTCACTCCCCCCTGTACGTGTTGCCTTTTTGCTCTCCCCTCTCTACAGTAGGTTTTCTATTTTCTCTCCCCTCTGATACAGTTGGTTGTCTTCTTTCTGCTCTCCCTCTGATACATATTGTCTACTTTCTGCTTCCCCCCTGAACGTGGTTGTTACTTTTCCTCCCCTTACTAATTGGGTTTTCTCTTTCGCCTCCTCCCTTTCAAAGAGGGGTCTACTCTCCTCCCCCTTTGCTCTGTAGGTTGTTACTTTCTGTCCCCTCTGAAAAAGTAGTTGTTACTTTTGCTCTCCCCCTTTCTACGTTTTTCTCTACTTTCTGCACTCCCCTATACACGTGGTTGCTATTTCTGCTCTCCCCTCTGCTACAGTAGGTTGTCTACTTTCTGCTCTCCCCTCTGCTACAGTTGGTTGTCTACTTTCTGCTGTCCCCTCTGCTACAGTTTGTTGTCTACTTTCTGCACTCCCCTCTGCTACAGTAGGTTGTGTAATTTCTGGTCTCCCCCCCTGCTCATAGGTTTTTACTTTTTTCCTCCCCTCTGATAAGGTTTTTTTTACTTTCTGTTCCCTTTAAAAAAAAAAAAGGTTGCTACTTCTGCTTTCCCCTCTGATACAGTAGGTTGTCTACTTTGCTCTCCCCTCTACTACAGTAGGGTTTTCTACTTTCTGCACTCCCTCTCTACAGTAGGGGTTTTCTACTTTTTTGCCTCCCCTCTGCTACAGTAGGTTGTCTACTTTCTGCTCTCCCCTCTGCTACAGTAGGTTGTCTACTTTCTGCTCTCCCCTCTGCTACAGTAGGTTGTCTACTTTCTTCATTCCCCTGCACATGGTTGTTACTTTCTGCTTCCCCTGCTACAGTAGGTTTTTTCTTTTGTTTTCCCTCTGATACATAGGTTTTCTATTTCTGCTCTCCCTTTGATAAAGGTTGTTACTTTCGCTCTCCCCCCTGATACCGTAGGTTTTCTACTTTTCTCCCCCTCTATATAGTAGGGGGTCTACTTTCTGCTCTCCCCCCTTTCTACTGGGTTTCTACTCTCTGCTCTCCCCTTTGCTACTGTAGGTTGTTACTTTTTGCTTCCCTCTTACGTAGGGTTTTCTACTTTCTGCTCTCCCCTCTGCTACAGTAGGTTCTCTACTTTCTGCACTCCCCTCTGCTACAGTAGGTTGTCTACTTTCTGCTCTCCCCTCTGCTACAGTAGGTTGTCTACTTTCTGCTCTCCCCTCTGCTACAGTAGGTTGTCTACTTTCTGCTCTCCCCTCTGCTACAGTAGGTTTTCTACTTTCTGCTCTCCTTCATACAGTAGGGTTTTCTACTTTCTGCTCTCCCCCCTTTTCTACAGTAGGGGGTTTTCTTTTCTCTCCCCTCTGCTACAGTAGGTTGTCTACTTTCTGCACTCCCCCCTGATACGTAGGTTTTCTATTTTTGCTCCCCCTCTGCTATAGTTTGTTCTCTACTTTCTGCTCTCCCCTCTACTACAGTAGGTTGTCTACTTTCTGCTCTCCCCTCTGCTACAGTAGGTTATCTACTTTCTGCTCTCCCCTCTGCTACAGTAGGTTGTCTCTTTGCTTTTCCCCTCTGATACGAGGTTGTCTACTTCTCTCTCCCCCCCTGCACATGGTTGCATTCTGCTCTCCCCTCTGCTACAGTTTGTTCTCTACTTTCTGCTCTCACTCGTACGTTTGGGTTGTCTACTTTATGCTCTCCCCTCTGCTACAGTAGGTTGTCTACTTTCTGCTCTCCCCTCTGCTACAATAGGTTGTCTACTTTCTGTTCTCCCCTCTGCTACAGTTTGTTCTCTACTTTCTGCACTCACCTCTGCTACAGTAGGTTGTCTACTTTCTGCTCTCCCCCTGCTACATAGGTTTTTATTTTTGCTTTTCCCCCCTTTTACAGTAGGTTGTCTACTTTCTGCACTTCCCTCTGCTACAGTAGGTTGTCTACTTTCTGCACTCCCCTCTGCTACAGTAGGTTGTCTACTTTCTGCTCTCCCCTCTACTACAGTAGGTTGTCTACTTTCTGCTCTCCCTCGCTACAAGGTTGTTACTTCTGCACTTCCCTCTGCTACAGTAGGTTTTATTTTGCATCCCCTATACAGTAGGTTGTCTACTTTCTGCACTCCCCTCTGATACAGTAGGTTGTCTACTTTCTGCTCTCCCCTCTGCTACAGTTTGTTCTCTACTTTCTGCTCTCCCCTCTGCTACAGTAGGTTGTCTACTTTCTGCTCTCCCCTCTGCTACAGTAGGTTGTCTACTTTCTGCTCTCCCCTCTGCTACAGTAGGTTGTCTACTTTCTGCACCCCTCTCTGCTACAGTAGGTTGTCTACTTTCTGCTGTCCCCTCTGCTATAGTTTGTTCTCTACTTTCTGCTCTCCCCCTCTGCTACAGTAGGTTGTCTACTTTCTGTTCTCCTCTCTGGTAATAGGTTTCTACTTTTGCTTCCCCTGCTACGGGTTTTTACTTCTGTTCTCCCCTCTGCTACAGTAGGTTGTCTACTTTCTGCTCTCCCCTCTGATACAGTAGGTTGTCTACTTTCTGCTCTCCCCTCTGCTACAGTAGGTTGTCTACTTTCTGCTCTCCCCTCTGATACAGTAGGTTGTCTACTTTCTGCTCTCCCCTCTGCTACAGTAGGTTGTCTACTTTCTGCACTCCCCTCTGCTACAGTAGGTTGTCTACTTTCTGCTCTCCCCTCTGCTACAGTAGGTTGTCTACTTTCTGCACTTCCCTCTGCTACAGTAGGTTGTCTACTTTCTGCACTCCCCTCTGCTACAGTAGGTTGTCTACTTTCTGCTCTCCCCTCTGCTACAGTAGGTTGTCTACTTTCTGCTCTCCCCTCTGCTACAGTAGGTTGTCTACTTTCTGCACTCCCCTCTGCTACAGTAGGTTGTCTACTTTCTGCTCTCCCCTCTGCTACAGTAGGTTGTCTACTTTCTGCTCTCCCCTTTGCACTGTAGGTTGTCACCCTTTCTCTCTCCCCTTGATACATAGGTTTTCCTTTCTGCTCTCCCCTTGTACATTTGTTCTCTACTTTCTGCACTCCCCCCCTACACAGTGGTTGTTACTTTTTGCTCTCCCCTTGCTACATTTGGGTTTTCTACTTTCTGCTTCCCTTGATACAGTAGGTGTCATTCTCTCTTCCCTCTGATACATGGTTTCTACTTTCTGCCCTCCCCCTTGCTACGTAGTTGTTTTCTTTTTGCTCTCCCTCTTCAAAGGTTTTTACTTTCTGCATTCCCCTCTGATACAGTAGGTTGTCTACTTTCTGCTCTCCCCTCTGCTACAGTAGGTTGTCTACTTTCTGCTCTCCCCTCTGCTACAGTAGGTTGTCTACTTTCTCATTCCCTCAAACTAGGTTTTCTATTTCTGCTCCCCCTCTGCTACAGAAGGTTGTCTACTTTCTGTTCTCCTCTCTGCTACAGTAGGTTGTCTACTTTCTGTTCCCCCTCTTACGAGGGTTTTCTCTTTCTGCATTCCCTCTGCTACAGAGGTTGTTTTCTTTTTGCTTCCCCCCTGCTACGTAGGTTTTCTACTTTTGCTCTCCCCTTTACTTAGGTTGTCTACTTTTCTCTCCCCCCCGATACGTGGTTGTCTCTTTGCTTTTCCCCCTCTGCTACAGTAGGTTGTCTACTTTCTGCTCTCCCCTCTGATACAGTAGGTTGTCTACTTTCTGCTCTCCCCTCTGCTACAGTAGGTTGTGTATCATCTGCACTCCCCTGCTACGTAGGGGTCTCTTTCTCTTCCCCTTTCACAGAGGTTTCTCTTTTTGCACTCCCTCTGTCAGTAGGTTGTCTCTTTCTTGCACTTCCTTGCTACAGTAGGTTGTCTACTTTCTGCTCTCCCCTCTGCTACAGTAGGTTGTCTACTTTCTGCACTTCCCTCTACTACAGTAGGTTGTCTACTTTCTGCACTCCCCTCTGATACAGTAGGTTTTCTTTCTCACTCCCCCCTGTACAAGGTTTCTGCTTTCTGCAATCCCCCTACACAGTAGGTTTTTACTTTCTCACTCCCCCCTATCTTTGGTTGTCTGCTTTTTCATCCCCGCTACTAGGTTTTCTGCTTTCTGCATCCCCTTACTCGTAGTTGTCTACTTTCTGACTCCCTCTACTACGTAGGTTGTTATTTCTTTCTCCCCTTTACATAGGTTTTTTTACTTTTGCTCCCCCCCTCTGCAAGTAGGGTTTTCTACTTTTTGCACTCCCCTCTGTACAGTAGGTTTCTCTTTCTGCTTCCCCCCCTCCAAAGTAGGTTGATCCTTTCTGCACTTCCCTCTACTACAGTAGGGTTTCTACTTTCTGCTCTCCCCTCTGCTACTAGGTTTGTCTACTTTTCCCCCTCGCTACAGTAGGTTGTTGCTTTCTCCTTTTTCCCCCGCTACCGTAATTGTCTACTTTCGCACTCCCCTTGATACAGTAAGTTTTACTTTTTGCTTCCCTCTGCTACAGTAGTTGCTACTTTCTTTCTCTCCCCCCTCTGCTACGTGGTGTCTACTTTTTTGCTAATCCTCTGTAACCCGTGGTTTTTATTTCTGCACTCCCCTCTGCTACAGTAGGTTGTCTACTTTCTGCACTCCCCCACTGATACAGTGGGTTGTCTACTTTATGCTCCCCCTTTTTACAGAGGTTTGGGTTAAACTTTCTGCACCCCCCTCTGCTACAGTGGTTTTGTTTTCCCTTTCTGCCCCCCCCCTTGCTACAGTAGGTTTTTCTCCCGGGTTTTGCCCCCCCCCTCTGTTAAGTAGGTTGAAAAATTTGCCCCTTATTGTGAATTACTCTTTATTCATCATTTTTGCGGATAATATAGTGTCTTTTAAATGGTTTAAATCATTCCTATTTATATCCCTCCTTCAAATACAAGGGGCAAATAAACATCTTGTATCTATTGTGCTAAAGGGGTTGTCCACTTCCTAAAAAAAAAATAAAACTAACAGGCGGGCTTTTCGGGGCCCAATAAACATAAAGCCCCCATAGTCGTTTCCTTCGTTCCCTGTTTCCCAGCGCTGTTCCCCCACCCCTTCTGTTTTTTTTCTTTCGTTTCTGAACGGGGGCACTGTGTTTGGGCTGCAGGGTCACATGCCTCAGGGAAAAATTTCCACTGTTGGAAGTGAGGACATGACTTTTCAGCCAACCCAGAGCTGCAGCCATGGCAGAAGTAGAAGAAAAAAAACAAAAGTTTGCTGGTCCCGGGGGACCAAAAGGAAGTTTAAAGTATTGGTTTTTTTTTTTTTTTTTATTTTAATAGGGCCCCGGGAAAGCGGGCCGGTTTGAGTTCTTGGGAAGTCAAAAACCCCCTTTGAAAAGTTTATTAACTGTAAGGGTATGTTCACAAGTTTTTATAGTACGCCCGCATTTCCCCCGGGGTCTTGGGAAAAGTCACGCTGATCGGTGCGTACTCCCGCGACCGGGGGGAGGGGCAGGGGGCCCGCCCCCCGGCCCCTAACTTTCTTTTGATATGTCAATGTGTTAAAATTTATGTTCTTTTTGGGTGTTCCGACCCGGGGAGAGGATATGAAAATCCATAGTTCTTGTGGGGAAACTATGGATTACCGTAATGATTGGGCACTTTTTCGTCATTTTAGAGAGCAGAAAGTCCAAATCGTGACGAAATGCGTCCCAAAAATAACCCGTGTGAACTTTCCCTTAAAGGGCCCAAAAACCCCCCTTCCATCTCTTTTTGCTTCGTTTTTTGGGTTTTCCCGTACTTTGATTGTAAAAAACCCCTTAAAATTGAATAAAAAACCATAAAAATTTACAATTGCTAAATATTTTGTCCTTAAAATTGTTAAATATTTTTACCCATGTATCTTGTTTTTTGGGGAAAAAAAAAACTCCGGGGTTTTAAAAAATTTCCTGCGTCTCTATTTTATTGCTGAGGGTATCATTTTAAAAGCTGGAGGCAAGCTGTTTGGAGGTGCTTGGGGATTTGGAGGGTGGTGGGTTGGGGTTGTCCCCTGGTCAAACCCTCCCGGGGCACTTTGCATAAAAAAAATTAAAGCATTTCAGAGTGTGAAAGGGGGAGGGGGGAGGTTTACCCAAAAGGAGGGGGGATCGGGCCTCATTTACCCCTCTTTCAAAAGGAGGAGCGTTTGTGTCATGTTAAAAAAGGGGGAAGATCACCCACCAGCAAAGCTCCAATAGTTGAAATTACCCCTTTCCCAAAAAGGGGGGACTTCTAGCCGGTTTCCCTTTCCCAAAATTTCTCAAAGGTCAATGAATTTTCCCAAAGCAAAAAAGAAAAATCAAAAAACTTTCCCAGAAATTTTCTTTCCTTAATACTTTTGGGGTCAAGTTGGATTTTTCTATTTGTGGCCCCTGTATCCCCCGGGGCTTTATACTGAACCCAAACCTTGGTTTAACCCCTTAAAGGGGCTCGGGCTCTGGATTGCCCCCTCGGATTGGGCTTATTTATTCTATTTTTTTTATTTATTGTACCTCGGGACATTTTTGGGGGGGGAAGGAGGTGTGGGGGAGCTGCCCCTACACCCGTGTCTTCTCTAGGATTTTTTAGAGCCCTCCCCCGTAGGACAGAGGACTGTGGGGAAATGCCGCAGGTTCCCTGCACCTTGGGATGGGGTTTGCCTTTTTTTAAAATTATTGTCCCCGCTTCTTTAGCCTCCTGGGCTCTGTAGGGCTTTGATTTACAGTCCGGGGTTTTTGATTTTTGAGAAGTTCAGATAACTCACTTATCTGCCCTTTGGGCTCTGCAGACCCCAAAAAAAGGGCAGCTTTTTTTGGGAAAAGGGTTTACCAAATGCGGGGGAGGGGCTGTACATATTTACTTATTTCCCCTTTTACTTTTCCCTTTAAAAATTTAATGAAAACCCAAAATCTACACATTTCCCCTTGGGGCTGCCGGGAAACACATTCTTTACTGTTTGCTCTTTTTGAAAAGGATGCTTGCCTTTATGTCTGCTTTTGATAACTTTTTTTCCATTGTTTGTTTAAAAAAAAAAAACAAAAAAAAAAAAAAAAAAAAAAAAATTTTAGGTTTTGGAGGAAGGAGTTTAAAAATTGTTTCATTCAGAAAGCTGTTGGGGGTCATTGGTTTTCAAGCTTTTGGCATCACTAAAAATTTGTTAAGAAGGAAGCACGGACATAATGAAAAAATTTTTGGCGCCCTTTATTAACCCCTGATGCTTAGAAATGGTTCACTTTGTACATGATGTCTAATGTGAGTCTGGCCTTTTTTTGCCTCCAGAAACTTTCTTCTAGGAAGGTTGGGAGTTGGGATTGGGGAAAACCAAAGGGACTTGTGAAAACCCAAAATCACTCATGGTTTTGTGACTCGCTTTTGTCCTTTACCAAAAAGGGCTTGATATTTAAAAGAATTTTATTTCTAAAAAAAATTTTTGTTCTTTTCATCTGTCACTTCATTGAAATATTTCCTGGAAACACATTTTGGGTTTAAAAAATAACGTAATATAATGTAGTGTAGGGTTTTTCCCAAAAAAAAGTATGTTAATTTAGTAGAAAAAAAATTTAAAATTTTAATGCAATATAGTAAAAATAAAACTATAATAAAATAAAATTTTACTATTTTTAAAAAAAAAGTTTTGCTATAAAAATTAAAAAAATTAATGTTTGTAAGTATAAAAAAAAAATAAAATATAATGCAATACCCGTAACATTAAAAATATAAAAAATTTAAAAACACTTTTTTTAAAAAATTTGTTTGCTATAAAAAAAATAAAATATAAAGTAGTTTAGTATAAAAATTAAAAAAATATTTAAAGCAATTTCGTAACATATACTATTTAAAAAAATATAATACACTATATTTATAAAATAGTTGCTATAAAAAAAAATAAAAAAATTTTTTGTAGTATTGTATTTTAAAAAAAAAAAATATTTTTTAATTTCAACATAGTAAATATACTATAATAAAATACCAAAACCTATATTAAAAAATAGTTTGCTATAAAAAAAATAAAATATAATGTAGTATAGTATAAAAAAATTTTTTAAAAATAATGTAATATAAAAAACATAAAATTTTCCTAATAAAAAAATAGTATAGAAAAATACTCATAAAATATAAAGTAATATAATTCATGTAATATAAAAAAATGTAAAATACTATAATAAAATATTGTGTAGTATAAAAATCAAAAAAATAAAGCAATATAATATCATTTAATATAATAAACTTTAAACCCTAATCAAATGTAATATGCTTTAAAAAAAGTATAGTTATTGTATAAAAATAAAAAAAAAATCATTTTAATATAGGGGTAGAAAAATTAAATTTTTTAATTTTAAAATTTTAGTGTTTTTATAGTATGAAGCGTATTTATTTAAAAGAAAATTTTTTGGGGGTTAATTGTTATAAAATTTTGTATAATATAAAAAAAATACAACCCTAATATAGTATAAAAAAATCAAATAAAAAATTGTATTTGTACAACAAACATGTATAATGGTTTTTTACAATATATTTTGTGTATATATGTAAAGGTTTATTGTTTTTAGGGTGTCACAATGAGTTTGGGGGTAAAAAAAATTTTTAAAAAGGGGAAATGAAAACCCAAAATACTGTTAAATCTTTTTAGGCTGTGTTCAAACCCAGTGGCATGGTTCCCAAAATTTTTTTACAGCGCAGATACACCCCAAAAGGGGGCTCCCCGTACGGAATCCCTTTTTTAAGAGCTTTAAAGGGGCTAAAAAGATTACATGATAATATTTTGAAACTCGGTCTACTTTTAACAGTAAGTCGCTATCTAATTGTAGGAGGTCAGTGTGTGCTTTGCATTTTAGGAGTCATTTTAGAACCTGCCCCATACACTTTTAGAAAAATTGAGACAATTTTTTTGTGGATTTTATTCCATTTTTGTTCGTTTGTTACAATTTGGTTAGTTTGGGCCCCAAACCCCTTCCCCAGTCCTTCTATCTACCATAGAAAGAGTTTGAAATTTCCCCGGGGGTTTTGGGGGGACATCCAGATATGTAGGAACAATGTTTCCTTTCCTTAAAGGGGTTTTTTCGCTACAAAGATTTGGGGTTTTAAATTTAAAAAATCTTTAAAAAAAAAAAAGGGTTTGCAATATATGTTCATTACAAAGTTCCTTTCTGATTTTGAGCTAGCCCCCGTTAGTTTATACATCAGCTTCTTTTAAAACTCTATAGTTGCCGACCCGGTTTATCCTTATCTTATGGCTGTTTAGGTCTGAAAGGGCTCAAAACACCCCTTTTAAGGGCAGTTTGGAGCAGAGAGCCCCCCCCCATAGAATGCCCTTTTGGGGGGTGGAGGGAGGGGGGGGGGAGGACTTGGGGTCTGTGTCCGAGCTGCCCCCGGTTTTTTCCCTCTG
>JAODAL010082576.1:0-11525 GCA_025379985.1 Phyllomedusa bahiana
CAGCACAGAAAGGGGGACGTCGCAGCGGGGGCCCACACGGTGGGGCCCACAACTCCCGGGCCTTTTCATCTAGGGGCCGTGGCTGATTTGAAAACCCGGGTTTCTTGATTGGTTGCTAGGTCTTTCCACTTCCTCCCAGTAAACATCGGGAAAACCCCCGGGCCAAGAGGGGGGGGGAAAAGTCAGAAAAAACCCTTTTGTTGGCAGGCCCCGGGGGAGGGGTCGGGGCCCTCCCTGTCCTAAACCCCCTCTGTCCCCCCGGGGTTTCCCTCCCCAGAGTTCTATATGTGGTCTGGGTTTCGCGCCACAATGTACGAGGAGGGAAACCAATTTGGGGGAAGGGCGGGTCAGCAACTATTTGGGCCCAGCGAAGAAAGGGGGCCCAAAATACCCCCCTGCTTCTTGCGTAGGGGGGGGCCCCAAAGTTTTGATGTTGAAAGGGGAAATGGGGGGTAAATTTTTGTGGGGGGGTTCACCCTCGAAACCAAAACCGGTGAGGGGGGGACAGCGGGGACGATAAAAACACAAATAGATGTTGTTTGTACCCGGGACCGCATTTTGGGGGAGCCGGGTAAAGGCAAGGGGCTTCATAATCGCAGGAAAGGAGGGCGTCACCCTTGCCGCCCCGGGCACGGCACAGCCAGCAAGTGGGTTGTGGGGCCCGTGCGTCAGCAGGTTTGCAGCATTTGTGGGGGTCGGGACCCAAGGGTAACGGGGAAAAAAACCCCGCTTCGCAGGCCCCAAGAAAGTAGGGGGCAAGGGGCTCAAACGGGGGCCCAGCGGTGGGCAGTAGTCACTCAGTGCGGACCCCGGTTGGGGGTTAAAACCCGATACTCCCCCCAGGGGGGCAGTTCTTTGCAAAGGGCCCACCGGAGGACCCGGGAATTATGGGTATATGGTAGAACTGTAAGCATGAAAGTGAAGCGGGGGAAAGGGAGCTAACGTTGGCCCCAAAGGCCCCTCCCGGTAAACCACATGCGCTTTCCCATCCGTTGGCCGGGGAAGAAACTTTGGCTCAGAGGTGGTGGTTCATCCTGCCCCCCGAAAGCAGCAGAAAGGGGGGGCCCAGGGGCCCACGCATACCTTTGCAGCCTTTAAAAGGATCCACCACCTCGGGCAGAAAGGAATTTTTTCTCTTTGACATCATCCCCGGTCCAAGGTCCGGGTCACGCTACTCTGGTGCCAGCATTTCGTTCATTTGAGGGGGATTGCAAAGAGACAACAGAAATGTGTCCAACCTCCTAAGGTGCGAAGCCCCCCCTTTAAACCCTTCCAAGTTTTGGGTTTGCGGGCAGTCCCTCCCTTTAAATGGCTTGTCCCGAGCCGAGATGGAGTTTTCCAAGCCTGAAATTTTCCCCTTTTCCAAAAAGGGCCAGTCCCCAAGAAACTTCTTAAATAG
The DNA here is from genome assembly GCA_025379985.1 of Phyllomedusa bahiana. Classification (NCBI taxonomy): domain Eukaryota; kingdom Metazoa; phylum Chordata; class Amphibia; order Anura; family Hylidae; genus Phyllomedusa; species Phyllomedusa bahiana. Next base: position 1,400 of record JAODAL010082576.1, read on the forward strand.
GGCAGAACAGAAGGTGGGCCAGCCCCTTGAGCTTTTTGGGTTTTGTTCCAAGGTGCACGGCACCCGGGGGCGTCTGGAGCTTAATACGGTAAAGGGCCATTTTAACATGTCCTTTACAGCCCACTGGGTAAAATGGGCTTTCTTCCCAGGCACCCCAACAACTTGGACAGAAGAGGGCCGCTTTCCCCCCCCTCCACGTTGTCAAACTTTTTTCTCCTGCCCCAATGTCCGCCCCCCCAAACCCCCCACCACCAATCTCAGCCTCCCCCAAGAAAACGCCCCCATCATACCACTTGTGAAAGGGCCCCACAGCAGTGTCAGCAGTTTAAAACCTGGCTTGCTCGGCGGGGGCCCCAAAAAAAAAAAGGGGAGGAAAACTGCTCCGCGCCCATGCAGCAAGAAATCGATGTGTGGTTTTCTCCGGGGCCCAACTGCAAATGGGAACCCATGGTGACGGACAATGGGGGGAAACCCATGGGTGCCCCGCGCTAAAACCGGGGAAAGCTGGCCCAATGCCCCCTGCATGGCCCCATTTTTAAATTTTTGGTTGTGAAAAGGGTCCTGAAGTCTTCCCCCGATTTCGAAAAATTCTGAAAAGGGCCCAGGAAACTGTGAAATGCACTTCACCCATTCCTCAAAGCCAGGAACACCCCTCCTCAAGTTGCACCCGGCAAAAACGGCCCCCCCCAACACACTCTGAATCCCGTTGTTTCCACTCGTTAAAAATTCCAGCCTGCACATGTTGGACAGACGGGTATGAACGGGAGAAAGGCCTTTAAAACGATTTTTTGATGCCCCGGGGGGGACAGGAGTACCCCCCTGTGTAACTTTGATGTCAGCCAGTGGCAGCTCATGCGTGACACCGGGCCCTTTTTTTGTTGAGGCCATTCGAGGAGGTGACGTTATTTGTCAGTCGCCGGACTACGGGATAAAAAAGTAAAATTCCACCTGCTTCATGTCCGGGAACAGATGCAAAAAAATTTAAGTCTTGGCAGGGGACTGGAGACGGGGAAATACATCTCGCGGCCACGGGAGGAGGGGGGACATTGGGGAAGAAGCATTGTCTGGGGAAATGAGTGGAAATTTTCCCACCCGGTTACAAGAGAGGAGGGGGCCCGGAGCAGTGGGGGGAGGTGATGGAGATGAGGAAGACGAGGGCGCATTTTACCCGCAAGGGCCCCTTGGGAGTATACAGGGAGAGGAAAGGGAAAAGGGGCCCCTCGGGGTCCCCTTGTGCAAAGGCCCCCCAGCAAAAGCTTAAATTTTCCTGGCTGTGGGCAGCCCAATAGTCAGCATCCGGCAGAGGGAAAAACTTTGGCTCTCCCCCCTATGGACCCCCGCTTCCCCGGGCCAAAATGGGAAAACCTTTTTTTTTCCCAGCTATTGAGAGGGAGGACAAAAATCAAATTTCTATAGGAAATCCCCCGTAAATCCCCGTTGGCCGCTGCCCCTGGCGGCATGTTCCCCCCTCTGAAAAGGTCTTTACCCGATGGGGTTTTTCCCGCCTCAGTACTTTCTGGGGCCGGGCTGGGGGGGAAAGGGGGGGGGCGGAGCAGTAAACCAAACTCCACAGCAGTAACCCAAAATTGGAGTCACTTGGGGAAAAAAAAAGGCCCCAGCTTCCTTCACCCCCTAGTGAGGAGGGTAGGGGCCCAGCAGGGAAAGGGCCTGGAGCAGACCCTAACCAACGGGGGTGGGCCTTTCTTTGGGGCAGCACTCTGCCACCCCAGTTAGAAAATCCCTGGACTACTGGGGGGGCCAAAATGGGGGGTTTTTGGCCGCAACTTGCCCAGTTTGCAGTGGAGAAGCTTGGGCCTGCCCCCGCCCGTAGTGTGGCAAACAGAGCGGGTATTCAGTGCGGCGGGGGCCAAACGTTACCCCAAGGGAAATCGCTTGTCCACGGGAAATGGGGGAAAGGGCTGACCCTTTTTCAAAATGAATCGGCCCCTGGAAACGGGCCCGGGGTTTCCCCCCACACAAAGCCTTAGGGGGTCAGACTTTTCATCAACCATGAACCCCCACCCCAAACTTTTTAGAAGAAAGTCTGGGTTAAACTACCCCCTGCCTAACAAATTTTATGGCCCCACCCCCCCCTGATGCCCACATCTGCTGGCAGTTTCTCCATCTGCCCCCCAACCATCCTTTAAAAAAGGGACTGGTATTGCCACCCACCTCCACACTCTGTCATTGTGCCACTGTCTGACCCTCATGCCCGCTGCGTGGGCTTACCCTGAACCTACACACTGTGTCATTGTCCCACTCTGTGGCCTTTCCCGTTTTTTTCCACCCCCAGAAAGTCATTTGGCCACTGTCCGACCTTTATGCTGCCCTTGGGCTCTGTCTTGACCCCACACCCGTGTCATTGTGCCACGGCTGACCTCATGCTTTCTGCTTGGGGTGCTGCCCGTGACCTACACAATGTGTCATTGTGCCACTGGGCTGACCTCATGGGTGCTGCTGTGGCGCTGCCGTACCTACACCAAATGTCATTGGGGCCATGTCTGAACCCCCATTTTGCTGCTGTGGCCTTTTGCCATTTACCTCCCCCAAATTTTGTTCCCCCGTGGGGCCCCTCTGTGGCCTATTCCCCTTTTTTTTGCTACCTCAGAATGTCACTGTGCCCTGGTCTTACCCCATGCTGCTGCTGTGGCTGGGTGCCGTAACCTACACACTGTGTCCCCTTGTGGGCCCCTTGTGGCCTTTTTCCCGTTTTTTTCACCCTCCAGAATGTTTACTGTGCCACTGTCTGAACCCCATGTTCAGCGTGGCCCGCTGCCCTGACCTAAACACAGTGTCATTGTGCCACTGTCTGACCTCAAATTTTGCTTTTGGGGGCTGCTGCCCTGACATACCAAAACTGTGTTTATTGTGCCACTGTCTAACCTCATGCTCGCTGTAGGGTGAGCCGTGACCTACAACTCCCGTCAAATTTGCCACTTCGACCTCATGCTTTCTGCGGGGTTGCTTTCCCCTGACCCACACACTGTTTAAATTTTCCACTCGGGGGCCCCATTTTTGTTTTTGCCACCTCCAAATTTTCATTGTGGAAAATGTCTGACCTTTGCTGCTGCTGTGGGGTGCTGCCGGGGAACCCCACACACTGTGTTTATTGCCCACTCCCGTTGTCTACTCCTGTTTTTTTTCCACCCCAGTATTTTCATGTGCCACTGACTGACCTCTGCTGCTGCTCCCGGACCTAAAAAACTGTGTCTTTGTACCACTGTCTGCCCTCATGCGCTGTGTGGCTGCTCCGTGACCTACAACCTCTTCATTGTGCCACCCCTTGACCTCATGCTGCGCTGGGGCTGCTGCCGTGACTACACACTCTGTCATTGGCAACTGTCTGACCTCATGCTCTGTTGTGGCTGCCCCATGACCTCCACACTGTGCATTGTGCCACCTGGGGCCTTTTTCCTTTTTTTGCCCCCTCTGGATGTCACGGGCCCACTTTACCTCATGCTGCTGCGTGGCTGCTCCCCGTAACCCCCACACTGTGTCATTGTGCCACTCTGGGGCCCTATCATTTTTTTTTTTGCCACCTCCAAAATTTTCATTGTGCCACCTCTGACCCATGCTGCTGTGGCTGCCGCAGTCACCTCCACACCTATCACGATGTTGCCACCTGAGCCCCGCTTGTTTTTTTTCCAGCTGTCGCTCGCATGACTTTTTCGTCTACATTCCCCCTTTATTTTTTTGGGCGTTTTCCCTCTTAAGTGCCCCGGAAATTTTTTTAGTGAAGCGATTCTAAGAGCGCGGCAGTCATGTGCGTGTCATACTAAAACACAAAATTTTATGAAGACAAAACCAAACCCCTCTGCTATTTAAGCAGGCACAACGTCCTACAGCACCCCGCAGGCTCTGTGCAGCCCGGGAAAAAGCTGTTTTTTTTAAAGGACCCCCGAAGTAATTCGGAAAGAAGTTTTTTTTTTTGTCGAAAAAATTCGGCGAAGTGAACGAACCGAATTTCGGGAAATTCGCCCATCTCTAGCCATAAGTTTTTTTTTTTATATATATGGAGCTATGTTTTTCTTTCAGAGCAAACTGAGGTTTTCATTGGTACCACTTTGGTGTTTATATGTCTTTTTGATAGCTTTTTATTCCATTTTATGTGCAGTGCGACGAATATTTTTTTTACAGTATTAATTGTATGGTTTAAACAATGTGACAGATTTGTAGGCTATGTTGTTACGCATGTGGTGATACCAAATATGTGCACTTTTTTATTTTTGATCTTTGTGGTGCGATTGACATTTTTTATTAGGGAAAAGGCAGTGTGTGTATTTTATTAAGTGTGTGCACATTACTGATTGACACATTGATAATATAAAAAAGGGATTCCATACCTGGTTCCCTAATCAGAAATCCCATTTTTTGATATATACGCTTGTCAGGTAATAATATCCCCAAAAAAGTGAGTTGTCCCGTATACAGAAAACCAACTGAGGGCAATACTATTCTACAAGCAACTAGCTACCATCCACAGCATGTACAGACAAAGTGACATTTGAACAACAAGCACAAGATGCTTTAAACAGAGAGAGTATCCACAGTGGACCTTGAAACAGGCAAGGAAAGTAGTGGATAAAAAAAGGAGAAAAAGTTTGTCGGAAAAACATAAAAATAAAAAATTTAATACTGAACAAATAATTGGAGTAACAATTTTCACAATTTATAGCAATCAATATAAAGAAATAATTAACATAATTACTTTTTTGTGTCCAAAAAAGGGAGAACTCTTGGATCTAGTTTATCTCCTAGTCTGTTCAGCAGCCAACAATCCCCGGAAAAGGTAATTACTGGTGTGGACACACTCATTGTTTTACCTACAAATTTACCAATAAAACTAACAAATTCAGAATTACATCTTTTCCGTATAAATATCATATAAAAAATTACATCAGTTGTAACAGCGATTTTTTTGGATATTTCATAGAGTGCACACTATGCGAAAAGAGATCTGTAGGATGTATTACGCGTAAGCGGCGCAAACGAACATCAGATTATTTATACAACATTAACAATGAAAATAACCAGAATGTTTCATGAGCAGCAAAACACTGTCGAGAAATACACAATGGGGACTGTTCTTCGTTTCGTTTCTTGAGAAGAGAAACAATGAAAAACATGCCAAGAAATGGAGTTAAAAAACGAGAATTATATTTGTGTGAAGCTTATTGGATTTTTTATATGGACACTTGGTATACTAAAGGCTTAAATTATAAAAACGATTTATTATACATTTACTAATCACTTGAAATGGCTGGTTGATACCTTGTGCCTGACTCTTTACAAGGTTTTGTGCTGTGTAAACTGGACGCAATCCTCTGTAATGCTGTCGGAGGTGCACTCAGCTCACAGATGCAATTTAACTTTTGTTGAGAATATAGTTAACTGATTCTACATGTAGTTTTTTTATTTACTGAGTAGATTTTACAAGAAACATTCTAAAATGATGATATTTCTGTATATAGTTAAATTTGGATAAAGTTATTCCATGACGTTGTCTTGGTAGACACACCTCTAATTTCTGATTGGTTCTGACTATCATTCACATACTATTTTAATTAGTCAGACTTGCACTAGAAATGATTAAGAGCGGCAAACTTGAAATGCGTATGCTGTAATCTTGCGTTTCAGTGAAAATGTGGAAACTTATTTTAATGAAATGGAATAAAGAATAATATTTTAAGAAACTTTTAGGAGGTGCTGGATTTTGAAACAATTTTTGGATGCATTGTATTACTACTTGTCAACTATCATGTCTGGCTATGTCCTCCGGCACCGCTGGGTGTGATGATGCTACAAAGCCGGAAGCCTGAAACGTGCCAGTAGCTATTCACACCATTAATGGATTTTTAAATGGATTTGTAATAAAGAGCATTGATTTTTATATATATAGAGCTACTGGATCTTTCATATTTCACATGAGGATTTGTCTATAACCAAGAGGCCCGTCAGGATATCTGAGCACCCATTTTATATAAGTGTCTGGTGAAATGCTATGAGGGTGATAGATGAGCGGAATATTTCTTTATTTTCACAAATTGTGGCTCTATATCCAGTGCATTACCTCCCTCTTAATTGTACGTCACTCCATGTATATAACGTATCACATGGTTAAGTCTCACAATACTTAAAACACAATATTACAAAAGATACATCTATAGAACACACATTGCAACAACTCAATAAGACCAATAAAATCTATAAATAAGAAAATTTTTATCATTTAAACATAATATTCCCAGTGCACCTGTCTGTAGAATCATTCTTGCTTTTGTTTATAATAGAAGTTTATGTCTATCGCCACCTGCCACTAACTGCGGTATAACCAGCATAGCGTCAGATCACCAGCATAGCATTCCAACATATGATGAACCAATCTTGGTGATCTCAAACACATTTTTAAAGATATCACATATTCCCTGACAATGTACAAGATCCACTGCAAATTTAATTTTACAAGGAAAAAAAATCACAAAACTTAAACTTATTATCCCCAAAATGAAAAAGATTTTTACACTCAATATCATTACATAAAGTGCTTAAACATCACCTGTCTCTTAATAATTGTCATACTAGTGAATCTCAAAAACTAGAATATCATTGAAAAGTTTATTTAGATCCCTAATTCGAGTCAAATAGAGGAACCCATATATTGTATGGACTCATTACACAAAGAACAATATATTTCAAGCATTTATTCCCTTTAATGTGGATAATTATGGCTTAATGATTTATGACACCTATCAAACTATATAAAATTAAATTATTTTTATTTAATAAAAAATGTTATCATGTAAAATGAATATAAAAAATATATAATATCCCAAAAATATAAAAATCTCTCCTATAAAACGTATTTAAAATTAATAGAATCTAAAACTAATTTTACAGTAAATAACCCACTGATGTTGTTCAGTTTTTAAATTTTTAATTTTTTACACTTAAAATTTTTAGTTTTGTGCTTACCCTTTTTTCTACATACGCAAGAGCCACAACACAGGTCTTGCTGGGACCTGTGGTCACCAAGCAAGATCGTCCCATAGTTTATATTCCTGACATGCTATTTAAGCTTTTCTTTTTTTCCCAGCCCTTCTATAGCCTTTATATGTATTTGACGCAATACTCATGCGCCTAAGTTCTCTAATGCGCCAAACACACAGGTGAGGTGCAATAAACTTTAGACACCATTTATGAACGCACAAAAAACACTTTCATACATTCAGGCGCATTTGACATTTAAGAATAGATAAGAAAATGAACTTCAATAGACCTAGTTCCATACATGTCTCCCCATGAGTCAACAATATTGAAATTTCTCACATTATTCTAACTTTCTGAAAAACTGAATTTATGGATTTCATTAGCTGTTAACTATGATCATCAAATTTAAAAGAAACAAACGCTTGAAATATATATATGTAATGTGTCTATGCAGTACATGAGTTTCTCTATTTGACTTGAATAATGAACATAATTAACTTTTCAATGATATTCTAAATTTTTTAGATGTACTAGTAATTAGTGTTGAGCGATTGCTTTGGCTATGAGATCGATCGATAGTCGATGTCGGCCGCTATCGATAAGGTTTTTCGTTTGTGAGCACGATTTGCGCATGCCCATTTAAAGTCTAGGGGGAAGGAAAACAGCACCTTCATTTTTTACACCCAAACAAGGGGAGAAGCTGAAATTAACATCCACAACAGTCAAAGGGGTACGTGCTACATCTTAGGCAACCCCTTAGGTTTAAAAGACAGAAAAAAAGTCAAAGACCATTTCTATCCCCGTCTTTACCCCAGCCTGACCCTTAAACCTGCATCACCCACAAATTAAAAAATGCCGAAGGGAGTATGATTTGAACCTAGTTACTTGAACTGGAATGAAAATCCCTGTCCCGGAACGCAGCAGGAGCCCCAAACCTGCATGACCCCCATTTTAAAAAGGGCCCGGAAAAAAAAGGAGTCTTTTTTTTTTAACCACCTTTAGTTGAATGGACATTGGGTATACCTGTCCTGGGGCCACGCATGAGCCCCAAACCTGCATGACCCCCACATTTAAAAAATGCCGGAAAAAGGAGTCTTTCAACAACCCCTTTTAGTTGAAATGGACATTTTATATCCTGCCCGGGGCCCCGCATAGCCCCCCAAAACCGCATGACCCCCCATTTTAAAAAAATGCGGAAAAAGGACTTTCAACCCCATTTAGTTTAAATGGACATTGACTTTCCCTTCCTGGGCCACAGCATGAGCCCCAAACCTCATGACCCCCACATTTTAAAAAATGCCGGAAAAAAGGGGTTTTCAACCCCATTTTTGTTGAAATGGGGCATTGACATACCTGTCCCGGGCCACGCTGAGCCCCAAACCTGCATGACCCCCCCCATTTAAAAATGCCGGGAAAAAAAGGTGTCTTTCAACCACCCCTTTTAGTTGAACTGGACATTTACTATACCTGTCCTGGGCCACAGCAGAGCCCCCAAACCTGCATGACCCCCAATTTAAAAAGTGCGGAAAAAGGAGTCTTTCAACCCCATTTTAGTTTAAAAGGACATTGATATACCGTCCCGGGCCACAGATGAGCCCCCAAACCCCGCATGACCTCCACATTTAAAAAGTGCCGGAAAAAGGAGTCTTTCAATCACCCTTTTAGTTTTACTGGACATGACTATACCCCTTTTGGGGACAGCATGCCCGGGTGGAGTTTAAATGGGTGCGGTGAAAGCCCAGGCTGGGTCCGCATCTATTAACACGAGGTTAAAAAGCCTGTGACGGAGAAACGAAAACGTGTGCTGAAGCAGAGTGCGGAACGGAAGTGTGAGAAAATCCGCCCTTCCCCTGTACACAGTCAATACCTGGGTAGCGCTTTCCCCCCCCGTATGAGTGTGGACCAATTGAGCTTCACTTGGGAAAAACTGGTGGTTTAAAGCTCCTGTACACCCAGGGGCCCTTTTCTTGGGATTTTTTTTTTCTTTTATAAAAAGTGCGGAGGAAATGGTCTTTGTACTTTGTTTTCTGTCCGTGCTCCATACTCCCGTCCTCTGAATAACCTACATCTGGGCAAGTTTTCCTGTACCTCCCTTGTACAATTCAGAGGAATTTTTTTAACAGCTATTTTGTACATGAGAGTTTTTTAGTACTTTAATTCTAGAAAACACATTTTTAAAATAGGATGGAATCCCACCATGTCTTTTTTTCTCTTTTTTTCATTGTATTAAATGGGTTGTCTCAATACAGGGATTGATAGCTATTTTAAAGATCTTGCAAAAACAAGTCATTTTGTAATATGTGTCCATTAACGTGTCCTACCTATTTTCCCGTTTCTGACAGCACCATCACCCTTGAGCCACTCTTGACAATTTTTGAAGAACAAATGCCTGTTAGAAAAAACATTTTTTAGAATAGGACCTGTAGTATAGCTGCATGTCACAGCAAAATGCCCCCAAAAATTCAAAGCATGACACTTTAGCCACTTTGGTCAATTGTGAAGAACAAATGTCTGTTGGAAACAACATTTTTTTATAATAGGACCTGTAGTTTGTTGCTTTTTAAAGCAGCATGGGCCCAAAAAAAATTTTAAAAAATGACTTCTCAGCCACGTTAAAAATTTTTGAGGGAGAAATGCCCCTTAGAAGCCACATTTCTGTTCCAAAGGACCTAATTATAGCTGTATCTCACAGCAACATTACCCCAAAAAATTTATAAATATGACTTCTCAGCCACAATTAAAAAATTGTGAGGGAGAAATGCCACTTAGAAGTCAATTTCTGTTCCAAAGGACCATTTATTATTGCTGTATCTCACAGCAACTTTACCTCAAAACCATTGACAATGCGAAAACTTCTTAAGATAAAGTGAGTAAATGGAATACGGGTGTTGTCATGAAACCTTGCTGTCTTTTACGTTCCTCACAGCAAAACCAGCAAAATGAACTGTTGGGGAAAAAAGAATAAAAATTGCAGTAAGAAATGATCATTTTAAAAAAAAGTTTTCATGAGGGGCCATTTCTGTTTGAAAAGGAATGTGAAGTAGACTGGCAACTAATCGGTGACCCGGCAAATTGGGGGCCACAACATCATCAGAGAACCATGCCTGATTCATCTTGATGAAAGTCAAACGATCCACAT
>JAODAL010082577.1:0-11525 GCA_025379985.1 Phyllomedusa bahiana
TTATCTCTGATGTGCGGCTCGGAACGACGTGACAAAAGTTTAGGGGGACACAATTTAATCCGAAAAAAAAATCATTTAAAAGGCTTTTTTCCATAGAACCCCAGTTGCCAACACCCCCACAAAGTAGAAAGGGAGAAAGCAAATTTTTTGTCAAGTGCGGGGAAAGGGAAAACCGCTACCCCCCGCACCCAGCACCGGAAAATGGGCACGAGCACACTCGCACAGGTAAGCTACGGGCACGGACGCCCCACCATCCTCACTGCCCGAAGGAGAAGAGATAAACCCTCGTCCTTACCTGGGAAAACAGACTGGAAAATGCCGGATCCGGGGGAAAGAGAGGACGGGGGCGGTGCCACATAAATAACCCCGCACCTACGGGAGCAGCCATGAGACCTATTCAATGAAGAAGGCCTCAGGGAGGCAGCAAGCCGAGTTAAAGGGGGCGGGACAGTGCACAAATTGTTGGGGGGTTTTAACGCTAAAAAGGGCCCACGAAACAAGTCCCCATACTATACCCCAAAATGGGCCGCCATCTAAAACCCAACAGGGCCCCATACATACCCCCATGGGCCACCATACAATACCCAACAAGGGGCCCCCATCTTAACCCCAACATGGCCGCCAAATATACCCAACGTGCCCCCTAAAATCCCAACAGTCCGCCATACATACCCAACATTGCCGCCATACTATACCCAACATGGGCCGCCATACTATACCCAAAAGTCCCCAAAACATACCAACAGTCCCCCATACAAAACCCAACATGGGGCCCCATACTATACCCAACATGGCCGCTAACTTACCCAACAGGGGCCCCAAAACAAACCCAAAATGTGCCGCCAAACTATACCCCAAAATGGGGGCCATACTATCCCCAAAAGGGCTGCCAACTATCCCAAAGTGCCCAAACTATACCCAACAGGGGGCCAAATATAAAACCCAAAAGGGGGCCATACAAACCCAACTGGGGCCCCAACATACCCAAAATGGGCCCCCAACAATACCCAACATGGGCCCCATATATACCCAACATGGGGCCCCCATACTATACCCAAAAGGGCCGCCAAATTTTAACCCAACATGTGCCGCCATACTATACCCAACATGGGCCTCCATACAATACCCAACATGGGCCGCCATACTATACCCAACATGGGCCGCCATACTATACCCAACAGGTGCTGCCATACTATACCCAACATGGGCCGCCATACTATACCCAACAGGTGCCGCCATAATATACCCAACATGTGCCGCCATACTATACCCAACTGGGGCCGCCATACAATACCCAACATGGGCCGTCATACCATACCCAACATGGGCCATCATACTACCATACTCAACATGGGCCGCCATACTATACCCAACATGTGCCGCTATACCATACTCAACATGTGCCACCATATCATACCCAACATGTTCCGCCATACCATACCTAACATGTGCTGCCATAACATAGCCAACATGTGCCACTATACTATACCCAACATGGGCCGTCATACCATACTCAACATGGGCCGTCATACTTTACCAAATATGTGCTACCATACTATACCCAACACGTGCCGCCATTCTATGCCCAACATGTGCCGCCATACTATGCCCAACATGTGCCGCCATACTACACCCAACATGTGCCGCCATACTATACCCAACATGTGCCAATATACTATACCCAACATGTGCCACCATACCAAACATGAAACCAGACTACATCCAGCATGTGCCACCATACGATACACAACATGTGCCGCCATACTATACTCATCATGTGTCCAGAGCCATCTTAACAGCATTAAGCACCCCTGGGCATGGCACTGCAGTGGACCCTGCCCAAATACATGATATCATACTTGGCCATACCTCTAGCCACCCCCAAGCACATCCAAATGATCACATAACTTATGTCTGGACACTGGCAGCCTACAAGATTATTTAACAGGGCAGGGAGTCTTTGGTTCCCTTCTCCACCATATTTTTTAACTGTTTGTACGTCCTAAAACAACACAAACAGTCAAATAAGCAAAACCAACCAGTGATCCAGGGTCGGTTTCTTGTATTCCTGGGACATACATACACCACCTGGGGCCTCTATCCTTGTCGGGCCCCAAGGCAACTGCCTAGTGTGCCCATAGAAAAGATGGCCCTGCATGTGCCACCATGCTATACCCAACATGTGCTACCATACTGCACCCAACATGTGCTGCCATACTATACCCAACATGTGCCGCCATACTATACCCAACATATGCTGCCATACTATACCCAACATGTGCCGCCATACTATATCCAACATGTGCCACCATGCTATACCCATCATGTGCTACCATACTGTACATAACGTGCAACTATACTACACCCAACATGTGCTGCCACATTATACCAAACATGTGCCACCATTCTATACCCAACATATGCCACCATACAGTACCTAACATCTACTAGCACACTATACCCAACATGTGCCGCCGTATTATATCAAGCATGTGCCACTGTACTCAACCAACATGTGCTGCCATTCTGTTCCCAACATTTGTAGCCATACAAAACATGTACACACCATACTATACCCAACAGGTGCCGCCATACTATACCCAACAGGTGCCGCCATACTATACCCAACAGGTGCCGCCATACTATACCCAACATGTGCCGCCATACTATACCCAACATGGGCCGCCATACTATACCCAACATGTGCCGCCATACTATACCCAACATGTGCCGCCATACTATACCCAACATGTGCCGCCATACTATACCCAACATGTGCCGCCATACTGTACCTAACATGTGCCTCCATACTATACCCAACATGTGCCGCCATACCATACCCAACATGTGCCTCCATACTATACCCAACATGTGCCGCTATACCATACCCAACATGTGCCTCCATACTATACCCAACATGTGCCTCCATACCATACCGGACAAATCTCACCAAACCTTACTCAACAGGTGCTATAGACCCTTAGAAGCCCGAGCTCCAAACACAAGATATTAGATGAACATGACGCCATTTTTTCAAAGGGGTATTATGCTTGGGGGGAACCCCACAGGGGCTTTCTGCCCCCCTGGGGGCCCATCAAAAAAGCAGACTGAAAATGGCCAGAACGAGTGTTCAACCCTGAAGCTACAAAGCAAAACAGGTTGGACGACATTAATCTAATCAAAGAATCATCTAATAGAGGTTAATGACGTTACTTGTATGTGAGATGAAGAGCAGTTTCACGGGAGGGGGGCAGGTCGGAAACGGTGCAAAAGGATCGAAGAACCCCAACAAAAACCCAACATTTTTGCCGGAGCTCTGAAAAACACCCGGACATAGCGTGACTGTTCTTTTACGTTGAAAAAAAAAAACAATGTCACCATGGCTGCCTTATAACCTCCACCCCATTAAAAATTTACCAGCATGTCCCCCCAAAAACAACCTCCACCCCTTTTCAATTTACCGCATTTGCCCCATTAAAACCCTTCCCCCCTTTCAATTTCCCACATGCTGCCCATTTAAACCCCCCCCTTATTTTCCCAGCATTTCCCCCATTATAACCTCCACCCCATTGCAATTTACCAGCATTCTGCCCCATTAAAAACCTTTCCCCCCCATTACAATTTACCAAGCTGCCTATAAACCCTCCACCCCTTCAAAATTTACCCATCTTTCCGTTTATAACCTCCCCCCCCATTGCAATTTACAAAGTCGGGGCCCATTTAACCTTCACCCCTTAAAAATTTTCCCCCTTTTTGCTGCCCCATTATAACCTCCCCCCATTTTTTTCCCCGCAAAAACTCCCCCATTATAACCTCCACCCCCATCACAATTGACCATTATGCTGCCCCATTATATCCTCCAACCCTCATTACAATTTACCAGCATGCTGCCCCATTACAACCTCCACCCCCCATTTACCAGCATGCTGCCCCATTACAACCTCCACCCCCCATTTACCAGCATGCTGCTCTATTACAACCTCCTTCCCATCACAATTTACCAGCATGCTGCCCCATTCTAACCTCAACCCCAGTATAAGTTACCAGCGTGCTGCCCCGTTATACCTTACCCCATAAAAATTTACCAGATGCGCCCATTATAACCTCCCCCCTTTTCAATTTCCCCAAAGCTCCCCCATTATAACCTCCACCCCCATACATTTCCCGCATGCTGCCCTTTAAATCCCCCCAATTTTAATTTAACCAGCTGGCCCCATTATAAATAACACCTTTCCCAATGTGCCCCTTAAACCCCACCCCCCCAATTTAAATTGTTTTAAAAAATTATAATTTTTAAAATGTTTTAAAAAACCCCCCCCCATTAAAATTTAAGGGGCAGGGGGCCCCCCCTTAAACTAATAAAATTTAAGCATGTGTTAAAAATAAAACAATTGTTTTAAAAAAATTTTAAAGCGAAAATTTAATTTAGAGGCCCCGAATCCCCCCTTTTTAAAATTTTAAGTTGGGGTTAAATAATTAATTTAAAAAAGTGCCCCTTTTAAATTTTTAAAGTGGGGATATAATAATTTTTGGGGGCCCCCCCCATTATAATTTTTAATTTAAATGGGATTTAAATTTTAAATTTTTAATGTTTTTAAATATTTTTAAAAAGTTGTGTTTTTTTAAATTTAGTGTGTTTTTTAAAAAAATTTTTAAATTTGTGGGTTTTTTTTGGGTTGTGGTTTTTTGGGGGTTTTTTAAATGGTTTTTTAAAAATTTGAAAGGAATTTTTTTTTTAATTTAAAATGGTTTAAAAAAAATTTAAAGAAAGGGTATTAAAATATTTAAAATTTAAAAATGGATTTTAAAATAGAAAATTTAAAAGGATTAAAAAAAATTTAAAATTTAAATGTCCCCATTTAACTCCCCCCAATTAAAAATTTTAACCTTATTTTTTTAAAAACCCTCCACCCCCATTAAAATTCCCACATGCTGCCCCTTTATACCTTACCCCCATACAATTTACCACCATGCTGCCCCATTTAAACCTCCACCCCATTACAATTTACCACTTTCTCCCCTTATAACCCCCCCCCCTTTAAAATTTCCCACCATGCCCCCTTTTTTTAACCTCCACCCCCATTACAATTTACCAGCATGCTGTCCCATTTAAATCTCCACCCCCATTACAATTTACCACCATGCTGCCCCATTATAACCTCCACCCCATAAAAATTTTACCACGTATGCCCCAAATTAAAACCCCCCCCCCATTAAAATTTACCAGCATGCGGCCCCATTATAACCTCCCCCCCATTACAATTTACCAGCATGCTGCCCCATTATAACCTCCACCCCATTACAATTTACCAGCATGCTGCTCCATTACAATCTCCACCCCCCATTACAATTTACCAGCATGCTGCCCCATTATAACCTCCACCCCATTACAATTTACCAGCATGCTGCCCCATTATAACCTCCACCCCATTACAATTTACCAGCATGCTGCCCCATTATAACCTCCACCCCCATTACAATTTACCAGCATGCTGCCCCATTATAACCTCCACCCCATTACAATTTACCAGCATGCTGCCCCATTATAACCTCCACCCCATTACAATTTACCAGCATGCTGCTCCATTACAATCTCCCCCCCCCATTACAATTTACCAGCATGCTGCCGCATTTCAACCTCCACCCCATTACAATTTACCAGCATGCTGCCCCATTATAACCTCCACCCCCATTACAATTTACCAGCATGCTGCCCCATTATAACCTCCCCCCCTTTTAAAATTTACCACAGCTGTCCCATTTAAACCTCCACTCCCCATTACAATTTACCAGCGTGCTGCCCCATTACAACCTCCACCCCCCATTACAATTTTATAGCATGCTGCCCCATTATATCCTCCCCCAAATTTTGTAGCTGGAAATCCTATCACTTTCCACTATAACCCTAATACTGCACAAAAAAATGGTGGCCCGGGCGCCGTTTCTGGAAAATAAATCCCGTGTCGCGGCTTTTGAATAAAAGGATTTTTTTATTCCTGAAAAAGGAAAAGGGTGTTAACCTTAGCAAAAACACAACACACATAACGCGTTTGTACCTACGAAAGGGGATTCCTCAATGATACGTGTCATTGAAAAAAAACATGAAAAACACTCTTATTTAAAAAATAGATCAAAACCCCATTGGAAAATTCTAACCAATCGGCACTATTATTACAATACATTAAAAAGACTTCCCGGGTGAAAGAACCAATAAAGAAATTCAAATCCGAAGGATAAGAATAAAGAATACAGCTGATGGGCCGATACAGAAAGGAGGGAGGTTTCATTTATAAATAGGAAAAGGATAAAAAGGAAAGGAATTTTATCTATATCAATTAACCCCAAATCCTTTTTTTATATTTTTTTTACCAAAAAAAAACAAAAAAATTTTTCAGCACCACCCGGTAGCCCCTAATATCGGGGGTCAACTCACCAACAAGGATTGTCGCACTTTATAGATCTGCATCTACAAGGTTTGTGGGTTTTTGCCAAACTACTTAAAGGCTTAAGCCCAAATTTAATACAAATTTTATCAAAATTAAAAATTACAGGACAATTGTTAAATTTTAACATGGACGTCCCTGGCCTCTATGCCAAGATTTTCCCATGATTTTTGGGTTGAAAAAGTATTTAAAAAAATTTTTAAATAAAAAGTGATTTCTTTGCGCATAAAGGTTTATTCTACAGGGGCTGCGGGAAAATCACCACAAAAACAATCAAAGGGTTAAAGCATCGGGTTGCCGGGGTTTTTCCCCTTTTCCCGATCTCGTATGGATGCCCGGGATCGGGCTGGTAAAACCCCCCAATCCCCGCGCAGCTGCGGCGCAGCAAACCCCAAACGACCCCACCCCCCAGCTGACGTCTAAAGTCGGCGGGCGGTTGTTAAGGGGTTAACCAATCAATGTCTTTGTATAGTAAAAACTTTCTGATTGGATGTTTTTTCCCCATTAAATTATGGGGCTGGAGTACTCTCTGCCTCATTGGTTAAAATTTAACCTCCCTCCTTTCGCATCGGCCCAATACTTTATTCTTTATTCTTTCCTTTGGATTTGAATTTCTTCATTGTTTCTTTCCCCGGGAATCTTTTTTAATTACTGTAATAAATGCCATTTGGGTTTGAACGTATACCCGGATTTGATCTACTTTTTTTAAAAAAGAGGTTTTTCGTTGCTTTTTTTAAGTGACATTGTATCTTGAGGAAGTGCCTGCCTAGGGTGAAACGCTTTGTGTTTGCTGTTTTTATGCTAAGGTTTTAAAACCCCTTGTGATTTTCCCGGGGAAAAAAAAATCCTTTTTTCCAGCGCCGCGAGCACGGGATTTATTTCCCGAAAGGGGGGCCCGGGCCACCACACATTGTGCATATTCTAGGGTTTTGTACCTTTGTCCATTTTCGTCCCCGGAGGAGGTGCCACGGGGCCGTGTTGCCGGGGCTGGAAAAAGAGCCCCCCTATTATACGAGTGTTGTGCCTCTACAGTAATCCGCACAACGCGTCTAGGTGAGCACCCTGGCAATTATTTACTATTATTTCTACCTGCTTCTGACGTACTTTCACAAAGAGCGACGTCTCTTCCTTTTTTTCATTTCTTTTCAGATCCACTATAACCTGCCCCTCTGTGGTGATACCTCTCTGCACCCTGCAGGCAGGCCCTAGTACAAGTCCGCATACAAGAGCGTTTGATCCTTTAACAGGGCAGTCCCATATGACAACTCCCCGGCCTCTGCTAGATCTGCGCTTGATGATTTGCTGCTGCTGAAATCCCTGATGTCATGTTATGAGAGCGGCTCCTGCTGGGACTTGTTGTGCATCTGTCAAATATTTTTTCTCTTGCAGACTGATCCCAAAACGGAAATTCGTAATCGTGATTTGTACATCAAAGTACAGAACCTGTTCTCCCTGCTGCTCCCAGGAGGAGACGTGGACTAAACACAAATCTACTGAACAACAACATGAAATACAACAAAATGCTAAAAAACCCTCAACACTGGAGTCATCAGTCTGTAATAATTTCATCAGCCGCTCAGAGGCCACAGAGGCGACCAATGGGATAAGGACACAATCGTGTATTGTTATATCAACATATTGCATCAAAATCTGTTAAAAAATAAAAAAAGATAACATTTAGCTATTTACATTTTTTCTTTGTATATGGGCAGCACAGTGCATCACTGTGGCTCAGTGGTTAGCACAAGGAAGCACGGTGGCTTAGTGGTTAGCACAGTGCAGCACGGTGGCTCAGTGGTTAGCACAAGGAAGCACGGTGGCTCAGTGGTTAGCACAGTGCAGCACAGTTGCTGATTGGTTGGCACAGTGCATATGGTGGCTCAGTGGTTATCACAAGGCAGCATGGTGGCTCGGTGGTTAGCACAGTGCTGCATGTTGGCTCACTGGTTAGCACAGCCTGGTACCTAAGTGGCTAGAACAGTTCAGCAAAGTGGCTCAGTGGTTAACACAGTGCAGCACGGTGGTTCATTGGTCAGCACAGTGAAGAAGGGTGACTCAGTGCTCAGCACAGTAGCTTAGTAGTTAACATAGTGCAACACAATGGCTCAGTGGTTAATCCAGTGCAGCACAATGGCTCAGTGGTTAGCACAGTGCAGCATGGTGGTTAAAGGCAAAACAATGGCTCTGGTTATTTCAGGCAGCAAGTGACCGTGGTTAGCACAGTGGTAGTGGTTTACATAGTGCAACACAATGCTTAGGGTTAAAAGTGCAGCACCTGGGTCAGTAGTTAGCAAATGGACAGTGGTTAGCACATGGCAGCCCCTGGCTTTTAGTTAGCAGGGTTTGTGGTTAGCACATGGCAGCACCATGGCTCAGTAGTTAGCACAGTGGATCAGTGGTTAATGCTATTGTCTTGCAGCACTGGGGGGCCATCAATGACAACATCAGCAAGAAGTTTCTGTGTTTTTGTGGCTTCCTCCAGGTTGTCTGTTTTTACTCCATCCCAATAGGTTACCCTGGATTCTGGCAATCACATTTTGTCTGTAAGTCTGAGAACATTAAAGATGATTTCACACAGAAAGGAAAAGCTCTGGATCTGCACAGAGAAAAATCCCAGCGGGTTACAGAAGGCGGCAAGCGGGTGACATTGGCGGTAACATGCTGGGAAGCTCCGTACCCGCAGAATATTAATGAAGTCGCCCGTTTTATGTATCAGGGGTGAAACCTGCCCTAAATCTGGAGAAACATCAGCGCTGGTCCCTGGAGGAGAATATCCACTGGACGTGGACTCAGCCTTGTGCATCTGGAACATTTCTGTTAACTTGACAAATAGGTAAGAAAAAACATTGAAGGGGTTTCCCACAAAGTGAAATTGATGTGAAGCTCGCAAATTAAATTATAAACATTTTCACCCTTCATTATTATTGAACATTCTGCACCGTTTGTGTTTTAGCTGCTCCCTTAGTGATCCAAAGTGTACAGCTCGTCACCAGGGATATGACCAGGGACAAGAGCTCCTCAGTCCTGCCCGCACATGCTCAGACATCACCTCTCCTCTCAGGCAGCTACTCTCAGTCTCTTCCCTGCTTAGTAATCACACACACTCACTGCTGAGCGAGTGTTCAACCCCAGGTTTCTGTCATTTCTCCGTCCTCGTACCTTAGTAATCACACCCCACTCACTGCTGAGCAAATGTTCAACCCCAGGTGCTGTCATTCTACTCCCGTCCTCTGTACTCCTTAGTAATCACACACACTCACTGCTGAGCGAGTGTTCAATCCAGGTGCTGTCATTCTACCCCCGTCCTCTGTACTCCTTAGTAATCACACACACTACTATTGAGCGAGTGTTCAACCCCAGGTGCTGTCTTTCTACCCCGGGTCCTCTGTACTCCTTAGCAATCACACACACTCACTGCTGAGCGAGTGTTCAACCCCAGGTGCTGTCATTCTACTTCCGTTCTTTGTACTCCTTAGTAATCACACACACTCACGGCTGAGCGAGGGTTCAACCCCAGGTGCTGTCATTCTACTCCCGCCTCTGTACTCCTTAGTAATCACACACATCACTGCTGACGAAGGGTTCAACCCCAGGTGTGGCATTCTACTCCCGTTCCTTGTACTCCTTAGTAACCCAAAACACACCTCACTGCCTGAGCAGGTGTTCAAACCCCAGGGCTGTCATTCTACTCCCATCCTCTGTACTCCTTAGTAACCCACACACACTTACTGCCTGAGCGAATGTTCAACCCAGGTGCTGTCAGTCTACTCCCATCCTCTGTACTCCTTAGTAATCACACACACTTACTGCTGAGCGAATGTTCAACCCCAGGTGCTGTCATTCTACTCCCATCCTCTGTACTCCTTAGTAATCACACACACTGACTGCTAAGCAAATATTCAACCCCAGGTGCTGTCATTCCACTCCCGTCCTCTGTACTCCTTATTAATCACACACACTCACTGCTGAGCAAGTGTTCAACCCCAGGTGCTGTGATTCTACTCCTGTTCTCTGTACTTCTTAGTAATTAGTCAAACAATGCAAATAAATAAAAAGAAAAAAAGGCACCTCAATCAGTTATGTGTGTTGAGGAAAAAAAAAAATCTATATTTGTATTCTGCAGGGATTTGAACCTACGACCCCTATGCTGAAAGGCAGACTTGCTAACCACTCAGCTACATTGTAGCTACTCGCAGGTCTTTACATCAATAGACCTTTGTTTGACTAGAGTGAGCGCACTGTGGGGAAAGGCATGGTGATGTCAAGCCTGCGGGGTCGCATGACAGATCAAACATACACGCCCACATTCGAAAACACTGAAAGCTGAAGCAGGACAGACCAGGCATGAAATGCTTTTGTGGTGAATCCCTTTTAAATTTTCTCTGACAACAAAGCCTCGGCGGCGGCGATTTACTGGCTTTTAAATATCACTGAAAAAAAAAAATGATGGAAAAATGAGCTTCATAAATATCAATATCACTTTGAAAACTAAGAAACGAAAGCGTTTATTATAATCCATTAAAACTAACGCAACGACTGAAGCTTGGATTTATGAGATGCCACAAAGCATAAGAACATCAAAGTATCCGAATGTATCCAAGAGGCGAGTGTCAGACGCCATCACACCAGGTAAGACACGACGCGCCGCACGCACCCGGCGCGGCTCAGGATCTGTTCAGCAAATATGCCGAATCACTCTGCTTTATTTTCTTTTTCCCTTGGGGAATCCCGTCAGGATCGGGAAGATTTCTGGGACAAAAGGTTACACTTAGGCTCGGGTCACACGTGCGTCACAGCGCCCGCTCGGAGCCTCAGTTGCAGAGATGGAAACGGACGCTGTCTCACAATGGGCACCCACGACGCCCGAGGGACCCTCTTGATTACCAGGGGTCCAGTTTCTGCAGTGGTGTCCGATGTTTAGATGGAAGAAATAGTGCAGCTTGTGAACCAAACAATAGGGGAGCAGCCACCAAAGGGTGAAGGCACGCGCCGGGAGGACCAGCTCCTCTGAATGCACCCTGTAATCCGACTTGCCGTTCAGCATGGAAGCCCAAGAATGCCCAAGGGGTTCCCCAGCCATAT
>JAODAL010082578.1:0-11525 GCA_025379985.1 Phyllomedusa bahiana
TAGGGGGCTAAAGCAAAAAAATATTTGGGTTTTTTTTTTAACAGGAGCATATGACAGTATCCACCAGTCCTATGCGCAGTCCAGAGAGGCCGAGCAGCTTGTAAATCATTCCGTAATAAGTGTTCCCAGCCCTGTCAGTGATTCCGCCAAAACCAGAGACAAAACAGAGCAGCTCATGGTTCACAAACGAGACGACTTTAACCGGAAGAATGCTGCAAACCGCCGGGCGCTAAACGACCTCAAAGGGAAGACAGACACATTAGACCTGAAGAACATTAATGAGAAGGTGTGATTTTGAATACATAATGATAATTCTTGATATAGCTCCATTTTGTCCAACCCCTTTACATATGTTCTGTTAGGTTACATGTAGGTAATTGGGGAGGTTCTTAAATTGGTTCTACCACTTTTAGCGAGAAAGAGAGCTGCTGTAAAAAACTGTCTATGTGATAATCTCCTACAATTAATGGGGTAGGTATAGCACAACAAAAAGACTTGTTAAAAAATCTTCTATTTCACAGGTGTGTGGGGCCCCTGGAGATGTTCCCTGTGCAGAAAGTCCCTGTGGAGGTGCTGGCTGCCGCGACGATGAAGGCAACAGGCACTGTGGTGGCCTGAGCTGTAATGGTGCTTTCGCAACAGCTGATAATGCACTAGATCGGGCCAAGCATGCAGAGGACGAGCTAAAGAAAGCGTTAGGAGAGGTGGACGCCCTATTCCAAAAGGTATACGACCACAATTGGTAAATATTTCAAGCAGCTTTCTTTTAACTATTTATTTTCTTGTAAGGCAGGATAACAACTAATATGGATGTACTCAAGATTTGTCACACAACCCCAAAAGGCAAATGGACATGCTTATGAAGAGTAATGGATAGGAATTTCAGCGCTAGCATAACAAGGCCCATGAAAGCCAAGAACTCTATGGCAGCCATTTTTGGCAGCTCTGTTGCAGTTATTTTGGCTGTCATCCAGCTTCATTTTATGTAATTACATTATCCCACAAAAGTAAGGACACCTCTTACATTTTTGTAAATATTTTATTATATCTTTTCATGGGACAGCACTGAAGATATGACAGTTTGATGTAAAGTAGTCAGTGCACAGCTTTTAAAACAGTGTAAATTTGGTGGGCCCTCAAAATAAATTAACACACAGCCATCAAACTTCTGGCAACAAAAGTGAGTCAATTCCTAAGAGAAAATGGACAAATTGTGCCCACAGAGATAATATTTTGTGTGGCCACCATTATTTTCCAACACTGCATTAACTCTCTTGGACAAGGCGTTCACTAGAGCTTCACAGATTGCAGCCACTGGAAACCTCTTCCACTCCTCCTTGACAACATCATGTACCTGGTGGATGTTAGAGACCTTGCGCTCCTCCACCTTCTGTTTGAGAATGCCCCACAGATGCTCAATAGGGTTTAGGTCTGGAGACATAATTGGTCAGTCCAGCACCTTTACCCTCATTTTCTTTAGCAAGACAATGGTCATCTTGGAGGTGTGTTAGGGGTCGTTATCGTGTTGGAATACTGCCGTATGGCCCAGTTTTCGAAGGGAGGGGATCATGCTCTGTTTCAGTAGGTCACAGAACATGTCGGCATTCATGGTTCCCTCAATGAACTGTAGTTCCCCACAGCCGACAGCACTAATGCAGCCCCAAACCATAACACTCCCACCACCATGCTTGACTGTAGGCAATACACAATTGTCTTTGTACTCCTCAACTGGTTGCCACCACACACGCTTGACACATTCAAAACCAAATAAGTTTATCTTGGTCTCATCGGACACAAGACATGGTTCCAGTATTCCATGTCCTTAGTCTACCTGTCTTCAGCAAACTGTTTGCGGGCTTTCTTGTGCTTCATTTTTAGAAGACAGCATGCATAGTACAAACCGGCTCCAGCTGGCGGCTATAGGTGTACAGATATATCCAAAAGGGAGGAGTCCAAAAGCAGGTGCAGACCGGGCTTGTTTAAAAAATCACAGCACCTTTATTGTCATCTTCTTAAAATCCAAACTTTAGACAACAATGCGAGAGACCTTCACTTGCAAAGGTTTCAGTTAGAATTTGGGGACCAACTGCCGACGCATTTCGGGTCAGTAAACCCTTACTCATGGCTGTTTTGCATATGTTGTTGCTCCATTATATAGGACCTGTAAAGGTCCTACCAATTAAAAGACATTTCAATTCACAATATATTAAAACAACAACAACAACAACATTAACTCCATCTAGCTACTCTTATTAACTATATTCTATAGGCAGTACTGAATATTGTCAAAAATTTTATGCCTAATAACATCTAAATCATTAATAATGATACTGAATGTCCTGACGAGTGTTTAAAAACCCTTAAGTTACTCTGGTGTCGAGGTGGAAAATCCACCAGGCCTCCCTAGCTAGAAGTTTTCTGTGCAAATCACCTCCACGTACTGAAATTTTTGTACCCGTTCTATACCTATAACAGTAAGCGCTTTCAAATCCCCTCCATGCACTTTTGAGAAATGCTTGGAGACTGCTGAGGTTTTTAAAATTGATTTGTTTTCCGCATTGACATATGTTCTGATGCGGTTTTTTGAGGGGCCGGTGGTGCATCCTAAATATTACTTTGCAAATTTTCACACCCTATCAGATAGTTACAAATTTTTGGTGTTAAAATTTTAAATATAACTTTGAATTGAAAAATTTTATTTTTGGAAAAAAGATGAAAATGCTTGCTTTTTAGCATATTGGCACATTTTCATTTTTTGGCCACTCCAGGGGACTCATGGGGGAATATCATCTTTCTAATTGGAGGGGAGATCAGAAGACCGGCGGGGGTGGGGAAAGTCCACCAAACCCTCTAACTGAGCCGCAACTAGTTGAATGACCCCCAAAAAAGGGGAAGAGGAGGGGGGGGTTTAAACTCGGAAAAAGAGGTTGGGGGGAGAACGAAGAAAAAGGGAATTTACTATCATCGTTTGTGAATTTTTCTAGTCAATTTGTTGAAAAAAAACTTAGCGGGTTAGACAAAGGTTTAGGATTTTTCCCACTACAAAATTTAACTTTTTTACCAAACATTATTGGATGTGAACCGATTAAGTAAGACAGTTTACTGCAAAAATCATTTTTTTGATTCCCCTCCAATGAAGTTGGAGGAGGAGATGACAGTTTGAGATGAGGATGGGTAGACAAATTTTGAAGAAACCTTTTCCAGATTTTCAAAATTTTGGGGTTTTCACCGTTTAAGAAAAACTAGAGATGAGTCAAACCCAAAACCCCAAAAGGGCAGAATACCAGTGTTTTCAGAAACGAAATGAGTACTTTTCCCGATACACTCCAGATTAGTACAAGGGAAAATTTTCCAAGTAGAATGAGGAAGATTTAGGGGAATTAGAGCATAGGGAAAGTGCCCACGTAAGGAAAAAGGATGGGAAATTTTGATATACAAGAACAAATCCCCTTAAAAATTTACAAGACAATGATAGTTTGGGGTTATAAAAAGGCAGACAAAGGGGGCAGCCATGTCTTGGATAAAAGTTTTTGTATCAAGGGATTGAATTTATTATTGTCGATACATCTAAATTAAACAAGTGCAGATGACCCAAACTTCCCTTGTAAACATCTTTAATTATGTCTTGGTTTCAGGGAGTTAAGATGGGAGTACTAAAAAACATCTAGCCGAAAAAAATGAACATCCCAACCCTGGTTTGCCTTTTTTCCTGATTGCCGAAAGTGCAAAAAAGGAGTGTTTCCGCCCCCTTCAGACCATCGTCTCAGGTATAGGCTCACTAAAATGAGCACCGACGAGGGTAGATTTTTGATTTGCAGCTCTGGGAGGGTTTGCGGGTTTCCTAGGGTCCCCAAACATTTAGTGTACACCTTGGAGTCGTCCCTGGCGGGGGGGGGGTTGGGGGTCTGCATGTGGTGGCATTTCCCCCAGCTCCCACAAACCAGGCCCTCCCAGCCCAAAGGGGATTTGTTTTGGGTTTTAGTAATTACACAAAGAAAAAACAAACATTTTTGGTATGGCAGTGGGGATATTTGTAGCAAATAATTTCTTCTGTTTTTTAAAAAAATTTATTCCAAAAATATCGGGAGCATCCAGGGGCCCCTTTTTTTCACCCTCCCTAGCTAATATTTATTGTTTTCCGGGGAGGAGAAATTTTTATTTAACCCACAAACCCTTTCATTGTTGTATAAAATTGGGTTTTTTATACAAAGCATATAGACGATTGATCTTTTTTTTGGATGGGGGAAACAATAAGGTGAAAAGTTTTTTATGTATATCAAGATAACCATTGGGTTAAAATTCATTTTTAAAACTAAAAAAATAAATTTCTAAATTTTTAGTTTGGGGCCCTAGGGGTAGAAAAGTGGTAAAATTTATGTTAAAATATGAAAAACTTGTATCGAAAACAAAAACCGGGCCCAAATTTTGTCACCCCCTCTATGTTTAAAGTTTATGCCTGTAGGGGGTTTATAGGCAAAAGGAAAACTGCAGCCAAAGGGGAATATGTATACACAAAAAAAATATTAGTGAAAATCTTAAAGAAAGAGGGTTTCCCCAGCAATTTTGATAATGAAAATTTCCCCAAAGTGAAAAAAAATTGAAAGGAAAAAACCCATTTCCAAAAAAAAGAATTCAAGGGAAAAAATAATTGAGCAAAACATTTTCTGTAAAATTTAGTAGGCCAATACCATCAGTAGTAGTATTTTCAAGACCATTACGTCCTTTTGTTAACAAAAAATCAAAGGAATGTTACAAAGAAATTCAATTTGTTCTTGAAAAAGCTCCCACATGGGTACGGTATCACAAGCCTTTTTAATGATAATACTACCACAAGAAAAAACTTGGTTGAATGTGAGGGGATTTATGGATTGGAATGAATTGTTAAAATGTGCCAATATGCTAAGAGCAATGACATTTTTATCTTTTTTTCCAATAATAAAAATTTTTCAATTCAAAAGTTATATTAATTGTAACCCAAATTTTTTTCTATTTTGATAGGCTGTGAAAATTTTCCCCAAAATGAATTGTAGGATGCCCCACCGGCCCACTCAAAAAACCGCTCAGGGACATATGTAGAGCGGAAAAAACAAGTCAATTTTAAACCCCCCAGCAGTTTTTCCAAACATTTCTTCAGAAGTGCATGGAGGGGATTTGAAAACGCTTTCGTTTGGTAAGAACGGTACATAAGTCAGTCGTGGGGGGATTTGCCAGAAAAATTTAGCTGGGGGGGCCCGGTGGATTTTCCATCGATCCCGAGTCTTGGGTTAAAAACTCGTCAGGACATTCGTATCATTATTAAAGCTTTTGTTTTTATTAGGCATAAAATTTTTGAAATATTTTTAGTATGCCTATAGAAAATTTCTGTAGTTAAAAAGGTGCTAGATGGAGTTTATGTTGGTTTTTTTATATGTGAATTGAAAAGTCTTTTAATTGGTAGGACCTTTCGGTCCTATTAATGGAGCAACAACATATGCAAAACAGCATGAGTAAGGGTCCCGTTACCCGAAAGCGTCGGCAGTTGGTCTCATTCTAACTGAACTTTGAAAAAGAAGGGTCTTCCCTTGTTTGGCGTGTTACAGGCTTATTTCCCCCACGGTTTGTGAGCCGTATTTGGGTCCAAATCCGCCGTGAATAAGGGGCGGGGGGCGGGGGCGGGGCGGAGCGCGGCGCGGGCGCCGCTCCGGCCCTAGACAATGCATTGTTACGGGCTCGCGCCGTAAAAATGTCATGTTCACTTTCTCCCCCGCGGGGATTTGCCGAGCGGGGAGGAGCGACGGGTTCCATGTTCTCTATGGAGAGGGTTTCCGAATTGACAGGGACGGATTGGGCGTAAAAGAAGCGCAAATCCGGGCGGAGTAGGGGCAAAACGTGCCCAAAAAAGCCCCTGTGAACGAGGCCTTTGTCTGATGTTGGATTTTAAGAAAATGCCAATAAAAAATGCTGTGATTTTTTTTTAAAAAAGCCCCGGGCTGCACCCGCTTTTGGAAACCTCCTTTTTTGGTTATCTGTACACCTTAGCCGCCAGTGGAGGGGGTTGTTCATTTTCTGCTTTATTTGGACTAAGGGTGGCACCCGAACCGCAAGCTGAAAACGGAGTTACAGGGAGCGCTTGGTGAGTTAATTGTGAACTTTTTGAAAGGGTTTCTTCTGGGGTGACAGTCATGCAGCCAATTTGTGCAGGTGTGACATTGGTTGGGAAAATTTATAGGCTGAAAACCCCCCAACCCCTTTTAAAAACCCCTGCTGCAATCTGGCAGCAATCATGTCAAATTTTGAAAAGACAATTTTGGATAGTGCTGAGCACAGCACTCAATTTTTTGGTCGACTGGGGAGGCCGTTTGGGGGGGAAAATGTTTGCTAAAATGCGTTGGTTTGGCAAACCGTGCTGGGGTTCGGTTTCATTGTGTTTTTACAAATTTTTATGCCTAAAACTATCTTTTTTGCAGGCAGTTTCTTTTTTCAATCCCCGACGTTTTTTGCCTCGGTGCCATGTTTAACTTTTAGTGAACCCCGTATGAGATAGTGGGGGAGCGACAACACCCAAATTTAGCACATTTTTTTGTTTATTCACACTGAGGCCTTGTTTATTTAAAAAAATTAAAAGACATGGGAGGAAAAAAAGGTAAAATTGGCACAATTTGTGCATTTTCAGGGCCTCATGATGAAAAAAGTCTATGTCAAGATTTCTGTGTTGCCCATACAACTCATTTCAAAATTGTGCTTAAAAATTGAAAAGTTGACCGTTTTTTTCCCCGATGCATGACTGCGGTTTTTGTCACGTTTTGTGCAAAGAAAATGGTTTTGGTTCTTTTTTTTTTTTCGTCGGTATTTCAATTGTTTTTATGGGGAACAGCGGCAAAAAAATCAAAACGCCGGAGATTATACAATGTTGTAAATCCCCGGGCCAGAAGACGAGAAAAAAAAAAGCTGTGTAGTCGGTCGTTTTTTTTTTAAATTTTTGGGGTACAAAAAAATCATATTTTTACGGTTTTTGAACCTAAACCCCGAAAAAAAAAAATTGTTTTTCTAGCAGTGGGAAAAGCCTTAATTCTTGCGGGTTTTTACACATGTCCCCCTAAGTGTCCCTCTTTGACCATCTAAACCAGGGGTCTCAAACTGCGGCCCTCCAGCTGTGGGAAATTTAAACTCCCTCATGCATTTTAATAATCTATAACGGGGGCTGATGGGAGTTGTGTTCCCCAAAAGTGGGGGGCCGAATTTTGGGAACCCCTGACAAAACAGATGTTGTTAAAGTGCTGCACTGGAAGAGGAGAGCCATTATCTTAAAGGGGTTTTGTCTTGAAGCAAAATCCCCTTTTGGGGGGCGGTCCGAAGCTCGTTTCCCAAGCCGGGGCCTCAGAGTTTTGGGAAGGGGCTCCTTTTGCACAGTTCTCTCCGTTCTTTTCTATGGCAGTTCCGAACATAGCTGAGTGAGTGTGCTCAACTATATTCGGAACTCCCATAGACATGAATGGGGGAGAGCTGCGCCAGTGCAAAGCTCTTCCCAATTCACTGGGGCCCGCTTGTAGCTTGTTACGATCCAGCCTGAGAAGTAGGTTTTGCTTTGTGGCAAAACCCCTTTAATCAACTAGTTTGTCGAATTAAAGGGGGGGACATCCCCTGACGGGGAATGGTAACTCCAGCGTAAATTATTCTAATTCCCGGGAGAAAAAAACAGGGGTACAGCAAAAATGCAGAGTTTTCCCAAAATGTTTTTAAAAAACTTTTAAAAAAGTTTTAACATTCTTTATTCATGGAGAACTTAAGTTCTAGTTGCATCCAATACTTTCAAAGCATATTTTTTTCCTACATTCACAATAAAGGTTGCGGAGGCGAAGGCTAATGCAGACAGACTAAAAAAAGGGGCACAAGCACTTTTTGAACGAGCAGTGAGCCCCAAGGAAGGGTAGAAACCAAATTAAAATTTCCGACTCACCCCAGAGATCAAAATTTCCTGAACCGTAAGTGAACAATTACATCTTTACATTAATGGTCTGGTGTTTAACGGATAACTGGAAGCCGCCGGTAATAGTCTGACCCCTACCCGATTTTTTTTTTATGCGCAACGTCTTCATGTTCAACAGAATTTCTTACTGTTCCCCATGGGAACATTTAATATCCCCATATTCTTTATTGCTGTAAGGGAGGAGGGGGACCCAGAACATAGGGGGGTTTTGCAAGCCGTGCCTGGACCTTTCCATTCAGAACCCTCCACAAAAAAACCAACCCCTTTGGGGGAAAAATCAAAGATAGAGTGAGCGCCCTTTTCCCAAATTGTAGACGCCTTTTTGGGACCACACGGTGCTGATGTCCGCAGAGCCGAAAAACAAATGAAGAGGCCAACGAGCAAAGTTGCTTCATGATTTCTTTTCTTCCTTTTTGGGGGGTTTAAGATAAGACGGAAAAAAAAATTTTTGTGTTTATCGCTTATATAGCCTTTGGATGGAGGGGAAAGGGGAGAACGAACGGGGGACTATGCTGTCTTCTGGGCCGGGGTGACTCTGAAGAAGTCAAAAGAAGCATAAGTTTTAATGTTTCTGACTTTAGATACAGAAGATTTTAGGAAATGCGTCAGAAAAATTAGAAAAAAAGTATTTTTTTTTTTTTTGTAAAAAATCATACAATTTGTGAAATGGAATCAATTTAGGATGACCTGGTAATTTGTACCCAAATCAACAAAATGGACATACCATTCAAAATACCAGGGAAATCAGCACATGAAGCTGGGGGGATGGTAGTTAAGGGGCCCCGACAAGGAATTGCTTTTGTCACACAGTTTTTAGCATTTGCTTGTTGCGCCCGGTTTTTGTTTTTCGTGGGGCTCTTTAAAATTGAATGCACAAAAAATCTGACAGCAAAACGCTGGGGCTCTCTGGGAAACGCTGTAAATACAGCTGGGTTTTCATTTCTGTCATGGGGGTAAAGTGTTGCCCAAAACGATATATTCTGTGCTTGTGCAAGCCTTATTTAAAAACAATGCTGCTGTATAATTCCTTATCCGTTTAGCTCCCCCCCTTTTGGTGACTGCAGGTCCTCCCACCTGAAAAAATATTTCAAGGTTTCCATGTAATGTATTAATCATGACCATTTTTTTAGGGAAACGTGCTGAAATGTAAAAAAACACAGCCGAAACTGTGAAGAAACTTTTGGGAAAATGCCAAAGAGCCAGAATGTGCAGAAGGCGCCATCCAAAGTGCCATGTTTACTTTTAACCGAGCCAATTTTTAAATGCGGGAAAAGCAATTGAAAAGTAAAAAATCACGAGTGGGGTTTAAGGGAAATCATTCTTTTAAAATTTTTTTTCTCATGTCCTTCAAAATATGGGGGGGTTTTAAAAAGTCCAATCTTTTAAATAAGCTATTTTATCCTGTTACTAAACCTGTAGAAGACAAAAAAATTTTCCAAAACACCCCCAAAATTGCAGTTTTTTGTTCATTTCCCCTTTCCAAAATTGGAATAAAAAAGTGTCAAAAGTCGCATCCATAAAATTACCAAACACATAGCCAAATTTCACTTTAGCCCACAAAAAATTAAAACCTCACTCTTCCATAGGCGGGGAAAAACAAAAAATTATCATCACAGAAATGCGCTTCTGTAAAAAATTTAAAAAATAGAGTCTTAATAAAACATAAAAAAACCCCAAAATTTGGTATTGTTGGAAAAAAAAATCAACCTGCAGAAAAACATAAAATCATATTACGAAGATTTAAAGCTGTAAAAAACAACCCCCCGCAAAACAGGTACAAGTAATTTTTTTTCACATTTCACCTCCCAATTTTTTTTTTGGTTTGCCAGTATATTCTGTTGTATGGGGAATCACCCTTAAAAATGCTCTTATCCCCCAAAAAAAAGCCCCATGTACCCATGTTTGATGGCAAAATAAAAAAAAAGTTTTGGCTCTGAAACGGGGAAAAAATGAAAAAAAAATTTAAGATCACTTTTTAACAAAGGGGGTTAAAAATAGAGGGTTGGCCGGGCCCCCAGTAAAACAGGTCCAAACTATGGTATCCACCCTATGTTTCAAACTGGTATGATGTTTTTTTGGATTGCGTTTTTTCCCTTTTTCAAGTTTTAGAAAATGCAGTTGGTAGAATGTTCCTTTTAGAAAACACATTTTTTTCCGGAATCCTGGAGCCACCCTTGTTGTTGAGTGTGTTTTGATGGTGAATCTAAACTTTAAACATTGTCTCTTTGAGAAAACCAAGAGGTTGTTAGAGTTTATTTGGGTTCCCTTTGTGACCTTGAGACTAAGATCTTCTCCTGGCCTGTTTTTTTGGGGGTTGCCACTCCGGGGGAGGATGATAATATCTTAATTTTCCAATTTGTAGATAATCTGTTGATTTTGGGATTGGCGTCAAAAAACTCTCTTTAGAGAGGGTTTTTTGTCCCGTTTTCGCCTATAACATAAACAATTTTTTCCCGAGATCCCAAAATGTAGTTTTTGACCGGGGGGCGTCGCTGGCAGATTATTCAGGGCAGACCCCCGAATAAAATCTGTCTGTGGCCCGAATCTCTGCGGGTCCGGGCCGCTGCCGGGGCCTGGAAAAACCCCTTAGTGCGGGCGCGCCCCCGATCTCTACGCACGGCGTTTCACAGCGCCCGCGCAGTCAGAGCAGGGGGAGGAGGGGTCTTCCCGTCCGTCTTCTCCCCTGTATGTACGCGCTCACTGACACTGTACAAACACCTCACGCGCAAAAGGGCGTAGCATCGTTTTCATCACCCCACTGGACACTGGGATCCCTAACCGCGCTCTGCCCGCCGAGGAGGTCCCGGGGACCGAGAGTGGGTAAGTACGTGATGACTCACGCTGCTTCACCGTTCTCAAGCGCAAAAAGAGGGGACGTGCCTCATTAGGTTTAAATAGTTTTTTTTTTTTTTTATTGGGATGGGGGGAATCACTGGCACCCGGGGCCAATCATGGCCTAAGGGGGGGGGGGTATCACGGTAAGGGGACAATCCTGGCTACAGGGGGGATTTCCCCCCCAAGGGGAATTTTTTTCTGGCTAAGGGGGATATTACCCGCTAAGGGGGGAATTTCCTGCAAAGGGGGGATATTACCTGGCTAAGGGGGGGTATTCTGGAAGGGGGCGTAACCTGGGTACAGGGGGCTAATAACCGACTACAAGGGCTTTTCTGGCACAAGGGGGGATAACCGCTCAGGGGCTTTTTACGCCCAAAGGGGGGAGTAACCTAGCTACAAAGGGGAAGTAACCGGTAGAGGGGCTAATAAAATGGCTAGAGGGGCAACTACTTGGGTAAAGGGGGCCCACAACCGGTAAAGGGGCTACTCCGGGTATAGGGGGGAAATATTTACCTACATGGGGGGAATTATTACCCCTTTTGGGGCACTATAGATGGGGGTTTGTATAAGGGAAGGGAAAAGTAGAAAATGCGATAAAAAAGGGAGTCAAGATTTTGTTTCAATGAAAAAATTGTGGGCGGTAGAGTCACATGGCCTGGACAAAAAGAAGAAGAGAAAGAGAACAACTCTTCAGAGATGTCTCCTGGATACTAAAAATGGGGAA
>JAODAL010082579.1:0-11524 GCA_025379985.1 Phyllomedusa bahiana
CACTAATACACCCATTCGGGGCCTCACCGAGTCACCCCTACTGCAACATCCCCTTACTGTGCTGCGACCTGTGCCTGCTCCAGGAATGTTTGTGCCACTGCCACTCTCATGTGAAGAGCCTGCCACCGAACTGACATACTGTTTGTTCAAAAATTTACAGACTCGGGGGCATGGCTTGGCTATGGCGGCGTGAAGAAGCAGCCAAGGGAGCTCCTCGTGCCTCTACCAGCATTCCGGCCCTTTCTACCAGCTACAGGATGGGGAAAACTACCAAAAAACAGAGGTCCAAATCTTCCCAGCGTCCCGGTTCCACCCAGGGGGCTCTGGACCAGTTCTTTTCCATGCCGCTGCCTCTTACCTCCCCGGCGGCAGGAGCAGCGGGGACCCGCCAAGATGGCCGCCACAGCATGAAGACCCGGCCTGCAGCAGTTGAAGTGTCAGCCGCGGCGTCTGCTGACAGCCAGCAGCCTCTGTCACCGCAACCCGCGGCTTTTGACGGGCAGTCGAGGTCCAGATCCCCGGCGGCCAGGGAATCCCCCGGAAGCTCTCCGCTACAGAGAGAAGCAGTCTCCGCACCACGCGGCGCGCTCACTGCGGCCGGTGCGCCGGCACATCATCTTTCCGGCTCTGCCTGCAGCCCGCCAACGGACCGTGCGCCCGGAGGAACCCGGCCCTCTGCGCCTGCTGATCTAAGTGTTGAGGGATTGGAGGGATTGGCGCCATATTCAAGGGCTACCAGTCACCAGGCTAAGGGACTGGGAGAAGGAATGCCAACTGGACTCTCCATGCGTCAGGGGGGCCCCCCTTTCCTAAATCAGGAGGACTTTCTGGCCTCCACACAGTGTGATGGCTCTCCCTCTGGGGCCTCATTGACTGTTCAGGACATATCTCCTGGCCCTATACTATCCCCAGCTCTGCAGCATGCATCTATAGGAGGCTGTCAGGGGGCTGACCTCACTACAACTCTACCGGAGCACCCTGTAACTGGCCCAGTACTACCTCCTTTGGCCCAGCGTACCCTCACACCTGATTCCGGGAGCCCTCTTCTTATTCACGCAAGCCCAGCACCTCAATCCCCGTCATGGTCAATGGGGTCATCTTGGGGCACCTCTCCAACTCATAATCAGATCCCAACTTCCACTGGTGCTCTCCAAATGTGTATTATGCAGAGCCCTGCACAGCAGAGCTCCTCGCACCTGGGACAGTTACCTCACTCTCTGCTACCCATTCCAGCGGGTTTTCAACCAGCACCTAGTCTTGACAGTACTCCGTCAGTGTTCGCTCTTTCTCAACATCATCCTTTCCAAGCGTATGCATCTATTCCGCTACCTGGGCTAGCAGCATCGTCAGAAGACAACAGGCCGGCTACACTTGCGGATCCCGTCAGAGGGTAAATCTCTCCCCTCTGGGGCAGACATCTCTGCTCTAGCAAAGCAGATTGTGGAGGGTGCAAACAGGAATTCCCCCATCCTTTCGGAGGGAGCTGGCCCCTTTAACACCAAAGTTGAGGACTTGACCAATCTCAAGTGCAGACCTCGACTACTCTGTCCTCACTGCAAGATGAATTTACCCCACTCCCCCCCCAACTCTTCGCCTTACAGCAGCATCTAGATGAGGGTTTGGAAAACAGGAGCAGGCGAACAACTAGGGGTTAGGGCCTCCCTGAATCCATATCAAACTCTGACCTTTTTAAAGTCCCTCCCCCGAAATCTTTAATGACCTCTGGGGCTTTCCCCCACAGCCCAAGTTGAATCGACAGGGCTCACCGGCTTTACGGCCGCCAAATCCGGATGACCCGAGACCTCGAGATGTATCTGTCGATCCATTTTTTTAACATGAAAGAGGATATACTTTATGAGCCAGAAGGAGAAAATCTGTGACTTACCGAAACACCCCTATTAGAATCCTGCAAGACCTGTCTAGGCTTACTCTAGCCCAGAGATCAACATTGAAGCCAATCCCCGGGCGTTCCCTTTTGGGAAAAAAAAATCCCTTTCCCATTGGGGGGGATCCTTTTTCTCCCATATTTTCCATTAAGGGTAAGCAACTCTTTTCATCCGGTTTCCCAAAGATGTGCCTGCAAAATTTTCCGTGCTCTCAAAAAATTACAGATCTCTCCCTGCCGGACGGCCGTTCTCTTCCCTCCCCTCCTCTGCCGTGACCCCCGCGAAAACGACTTTTTAAACCCGGGGCCCCCCCCCTTTTCTCCCACTGCTGTTCCCCCTAGGGGAAAGCGGAGCAGAGCCCTCTCGCCCTCGGGGAAACCCCCCAAATTCCATCTCCCGGGTTTCCAAGGCCCCCCTTCTTTTACTTTAAAGGGGGTTGAATTTACTGTGAGGGGAGGTTTCTCCCTTGAAACAAAAAGCCCCACACTGATTAGATCCCTAACTGTAGGGGTCTTCCCTGTGTGATACCAATTTGGCCCCCTCTTTGGTTTTAGGTTTCTTTACACAGGGGGGCTTTGGGTTTTTTGGGTTTTTTTCCCCCTAAAACAAAGGTTTTTTTCCCTTTAAGGGCCCATATACCATATCCTTTTTTTTAGAGGGGTTTTTTCTCCCCCTACCCCAAACAAAGCCTTGTTCCCCCCTTTTGGGGGAACCCGCGCTACCCTTTCCCGGTGTTACAGGTTTTTTCCCGTTACACTTTTTGGTAATTCTTGTTTTGAGATAAAACGCAGGCCGTATTTGTTTGGGGTTTTAAAATTTTTCCTGCTATTTGGTTTTTTTTGCCTGGGGTTTTGGGCTTTGGGTTTTTGTTTCCCTTTTGTGTGGGCCCTCCACCCCTCCCCCCCCCTTTTTTTTTTTTTTTCCCTTTTCCCCTTCCTCCGCTTCCTTTTCTCTCTTTTTCCCCACCTTTCCCATTCCCCCTTTTTCCCTTTACAGGCCCCGGGGGCCCGCTGCCTTATTGACCAGCTTTCCCCTTTTTTTTGCCCTGGGGAAGTACCAGGCGACCCCTTTTTCATCGCCTCATTAACGCTAAAGGCTTTTAAAAAACCTTAGAAGCAGCGCAAGTATTGGGATTATTTCCATCGCAGGAAGATTGACATAATTTGTTTCCAGGAAACACACTTTAAAAGTTGTTTCCCCACGCACAAAAATAGACACTATAATTCCCTGGGATTTTTTCAAAAATTTTCCCCCATTTCCCGATTTCCCGGGGGGTTTGCCATATAGTTTCCCTCGCTCTGTGCCCCACCAGGTATCCCCTGTGGGGCACTGGATCCAAGTCCCCATTACCTTTTAAATTTTTCCCAGTCCTCTCTGGGAGAAGGGGGGACTTGAAAACCATCATTAACCCTATCTTCTAACCCTTTCACAGGCTACCTTTTTTTATCATCCTCATTGACACAGGGCCCTCCCTTTTTGGGTTTAGGGGCGTTTTTCTCTGCGGGATTTCAATGTTAACCTAGACCCCACGCTAGTAATTCGGGGGTAATCGGCTTTGTCATATGCTATCATCAAAAAATAAAAGGGCACTTTTCCAGCTACAGCTCTGCGACTTTTATGGGGGTTTTGCAAACCCCCCCAAAAGAGATACTCCTTTTTTTCCCCCCCCCCGGGTTTTCCTATAGTTTTTGGACCACATAATTTTTCACCTTTGCTCTGCCAATTGATACGCCTCCTTTGGGAATTAAATTTACTGTGGTCGCCCCACGCCCCATTTTTTGCTCCCCGCTTCCCACGTGCGGGAACCCCATTGGAATTGGAAACTAATGAACCCTCTCTCGGTTCCCTTTTGGGGAGGGAAGTCGTAGAACATCTCTAAATTTCAGACAACTCGGGGATTTCCCCAAACTAGCAATCCAGTGGGAGGCCCTTAAATGGTATTAGAGGATCGGGCCCAAACATGGTCCCAAACTTAAGCGGGGTCCATCAGCCTCCCTCACAATTTTTAGGGTGCATCGGTTAGTGCATAAATCCCCTTTCCTATGGGGTGCCCCGGGAGTTGAGGATGCGCGGTTAGAAGTCAAGAGATTCTTAAGGCTGCGGGGGGCGGTGTGCTCCAGCGTTGTCGGGCAAGTTTTATGAATAGGGAATAAGTGGGCCGTTGTTGGCCGGGGCCCCTTCCGCCCCCAATGCCCAATCCCAATTTTTCCACTATCAAGACCCCGCACGCTTTTTACACTGCCCCCAGGGATATCGCTAAACCTTCCAGGCCTTTTTTTCTAAATTTACAACCTCCCCCTCCCAAAACGCCCATGCGGGAGGACCTTTCCTCACCACTCCCCCTCCCCAAAGATCCCGTCGTCAGTCTCCCAGCAGCTGAGGCCCCTTTTCTCCTCGGGATTTGGGAAAATGGTGAAAAAGGGCCCTTTTCCGGGGGGCAAGCCCCGGGTCCTGATGGCTTTTAAACGGCCCAAAATTCTACAAAACCTTTCCAAGGAAATTTGGGCACCCCTCTTCTACGGGTTTAATCCCATCTCCCCGGGGACCCTCCCCCCCCCTCAGGCTAGGCACATTTTTCAGTTTTCCCAAGTCAGGGAAAGGGACCCGCAGGCCTGTATAGCTATCGCCCCAATCACTTTTGAACGTAACATAAAAGTATGCTAATTTGATAGCGAATCGGGTTAACCCCCTACTTGGTTTCCGTCTCCGACCAGGTAGGCTTCGTGCCGGGGTAGGGGGCAAACAACCAATCCAAAAGTGGGACATTATCCATCATGTCGGTTTCGCACGGGTTTCCTGGGGGGCCTGTCGCTTGATGCAAGAAGGCCTTGACAGGTATTCGTGGTCTTCTCTTCTTAACCTTTTTCCCCACATAGGTTTGGGCCCTATTCTTCTTTCTAAAATTCCGCCCTTTATAGGTTCCCTCAGCACTTTTCAAGGGCAATGGATCCCCTCTGAGCCTTTCCCCATTTCAAATGGGACAGGCAGGGGTTGTCCCCTAGCCCCCTTTAGTAAGTATTGTTATGGAGAACCCTTTTCCTTTCCCTTAGGGCTAAAACCCCCATATTAAAGGGGGGTACATTGGGAAAAAATGAGTATAAAGCTCAGGCGTTTGCCATGACCTTTTGGGCTATATTACAAACCCACATATTTCGCTCCCGGGCCTTGATGGGGGTGATCCACAATTCGGTAAATGGCCAACTTTAAGATCGCTCCTCTAAATCGAAGCGCTTTAAAGTTTGCCCCTCTTTATTGGAACAAAAGCTCCTTTAATCGAATTTCCCGTTCACCTGGCCCAGAAAGGGGGTTTTTCTTACCTTTGGGGTTCGTATTTCTGCTGATCTTTCCAAATTATTTCAAAACTTCACCCTCTGCTTTTAATCAGACAATCAAAGACCTGGTCTAAAAAAAGATCTTTCCTGGTTTGGTAAATAAATGCCTGAAAAGTTTGCTCCCGAAATTTTCTGTATTTATTTCAAAATATTATTATTATTATTATTTTATTTTTGAGCGCCATTAATTCCAGGGGGCCCGTACATTTTAAAGGGGGAATTTCATACATAACAAATATTGAAAAATAAAGGTGACAAAATGACTATAATGAAAAGGGGGAAAGAACCCTGCCCGCGGGGGCTTACAATCAAAGGAAAAAGGGGAAGACAAAAGGGTTTTGGGGGCAGACATTTGCGGGGGGTGTAGTGTGGTGGGGGGGTTATGTGGTTTTTGGGCTACCCTGAAAGAGGGGTTTTCAGTTGCTTTTAAACTGGAAAAGTGGGGATCGATTTTTTTGGGGTAAGGAAATTCCAATGTTAAGCACGGGAATCTTAGAGGGTTATGGGGGACGATAGGGGGGAGCAGAGGAAAGGTCCTTGAAGACGAGAATGCGTAGGAGTACAAATTAGGAAAGGATTAGGGGGGGGGAGAGGTCTTGGAGAGCCTTGTGGGTCCAGTTAGTAATTGAACTGAATTCGTTGGCAATGGGCACCAGTGGGGGTTTGGCAAGGGAAGGCAAATAGCGAGGAGAGGGGAAATCAGACGGACCCCAAGTTAAGGAGGATTGGGGGAGCGGGGGGCTCTGGGGGGCCACGAAAGGGTGTTGCAAGTAGTCAAGGGGGGGGATGACAAGGCTACGGTTTTTAATGTCAGAGTTTTGGAAAGGGCGGGGTTGAAAAATTTTTTAGTTGAGGGGGGGCAGGGAGAGGGGAGGCTTGTTGCGGGTTTTAAGATAAAGAGGGGTCAAAGTTATCCAAGGCACGGATTGTGGACGGGAGAGGGTGGTTTAAATTTAAAATGATGAAGATCGGGTGGAGGGGGAAGGGGACGGGGGAAAGTATGAATTCTTTTTTATCTACATTTTTTTTTAACGACGGAAGAAGAAGAAAAAGGGGATAGGGATTTTGGGGTCCAAGAAGGGGGTTAAAGCGGGCCGGGGAAATAAAGCTGGGTCGTCCGCTACGGTGGATTTAAAACCCTGCAGGGTATAAAGGGCCCAACCAAATGTAATAAAAAAGGGGGTGGGCCCAGGACAGACCCCCCAGGGCACCAACAAGAAACGGGTTGGAGGAATGGTGCAAGTAGAACACTGAAGCCCAAAGGTATGAAGAATCCCGGGAGGCTATCCATGAGCCGGGGAGGAAGGGTTTGAGCAGGAAAAGGGGGGCACATGCAAAGGCAGGGGCAGGTCTAGAAGAAGGAGATTTGCGGGGGCTTTTTGCATTACTAGGGCGTTGTGACCTTGGGTTTGGCAGTTTCATGGAGGGTTTCGGAAACCTGATTGGGTGGGGCAAGGGGAAAATTGGGGGAGAGGTGGGAACAGCTAAATAACGGGGCCGAGGGGTTGATGCAAAAGGGGGCAGGGGAGGGGATAGTTACATGAGGGGGGGGTCGAAGATGGTTTCTTAAGGATAGGGGGATTCCGGGGTTTAAGAAGGAAAGGGGAAAATCCAAGTTAAATAAATTAAAAAATGGGACGGGAAAAAAACAGTCTAGGGGCTATGGTTGGGGTGGCATGGTCAATTACGGTAGGAGGTTGGGTTGGGCACTAAGAGGAAGGTTTTTCATGACAACAGTGGGGAAAACAGGTTATAAGGGGTTCACTGGGGGTGTGTCAAGGGGGATGGGGGGTTGGGGGGATTGTGGGGAAAGGTGGGGTGGGGACGGGGGGGTAAACTTTTTCGATGAGGTTTATCACTTCTTCATCAACCTTGCCCACATAGGTTTGGGCCCTATTCTTCTTTCTAAAATCTCCGCCCTTTATAGGTCTCCCTCAGCACGTGTCAAGGGCAATGGATCCCTCTCTGAGCCTTTCTCCATATTCAATGGGACGAGGCAGGGTTGTCCCCTAGCCCCGCTTTAGTATGTATTGATTATGGAGAACCTGTTGCCTTCCATTAGGGCTAACCCCGATATTAGGGGGGTCAGCATTGGAGAGCATGAGTATAAATGCTCAGCGTTTGCCGATGACCTTTTGGTCTATATTACAAACCCACATATTTCGCTCCCGGCCTTGATGGCGGTGATCTCACAATTCGGTAACTGGTCCAACTTTAAGATCAGCTCCTCTAAATCGGAAGCGCTCAATGTTTGCCTCTCTTCATTGGAACAACAGCTCCTTCAATCGAATTTCCCGTTCACCTGGCCCAGAGGGGGTATCTCTTACCTTGGGATTCGTATTTCTGCTGATCTTTCCAAATTATTTGCAGATAACTTCATCCCTCTGCTTAATCAGACAATCAAAGACCTGGTCTAAAAAAGATCTTTCCTGGTTTGGTAGAATAAATGCGCTGAAAATGTCTGTGCTCCCGAAATTTCTGTATTTATTTCAAACGATTCCTATCAACCTCTCGGCCTCATTTTGGAAGAGTCTTAGGCGATGCTTCTCGGCGTTTGTCTGGGCGGCCCATAAGCCTAGAATTGCATATGATGTGCTGATAAG
Organism: Phyllomedusa bahiana; assembly: GCA_025379985.1. NCBI lineage: Eukaryota > Metazoa > Chordata > Amphibia > Anura > Hylidae > Phyllomedusa > Phyllomedusa bahiana. Next base: position 7,822 of record JAODAL010082579.1, read on the forward strand.
GCCGAAAGCTGCTGGGGGCGTAGGCCTCCCAGATTGTAGACTATATCATTTAGCGGCGGCATATGCGAGATTTCTGGCTTTGGCCCTGGATCAAAATAGGAGGCTATGGGTGCGATTAGCGACGGATTTATGTCCTATGTCGGTAGCGGTGCTCCCCTGGGTCTGGACTCCATCGATCCATAATCATCTCGTGTCCTCCTTTAGTATGAGACACACTCTGACCACGCTCTATGTTCAAAGAAATTCCTTCAATCTAATTGATCGTGATGGTCCCTGTGTACCAGTCACTGACCATCCGGAATTCCCTCCTGGAGCATCAGCAGCGGTCTTCCTCGGGGGCACAAAATTAACTCCCTTGCGCTTTATGCATGTTTCTGTAGCAGGACGGCTGAAACCATGCCGTGACATCTGTGCTGAGGGTGTTATACCTGCAGGAGCCTTTTATCAATACATCCACTGCCCACTTCTTTGACAAGATGAAATCTAAATTGGACTTGCACAGCCGCCCACTAAACTTTGAGAGGCTTATCTTAGCCACACCCAAATCCAGGCCATGGCCCTTTCCATTATGTATAAAATGTTGCTCTCCCGCTCCCTCCGCCCAGCGCCTTCCTTTTGCCGTCAATAAGAATGATTGGGACTCTCCTTTACGATTGCAATGAAATAGATGTTTTCAATTGACCCATAAAGCTTTGATAGCCTCTAAATATCAGAAAGTGTTATAAATTGCTTTCCAAAAGGTACAGGTGCCTACTGTTTTACAAAGGGGTACCTACGGTATCAGATTAGTGTTGGAGGTGTGGGAGCGGAGAGGGCACCATGGCGCACATTTGGTGGGGCTGTCCCCAGCTTAGGGGGTTCTGGTCGGGAGTAATGGCTCCTGATTCACCGGAGGCCCTGCTACTTTACATGTTTGATTTGCCCATAAATGGGATTAGGAAATCCCTCCTCCGTTCCCCTGTTTGCACAGCTAAATCCATTATTCCGCGAAAGGGGAAATCTTCTGCATCTCCCTCACTGAAAATGGTAAGCAAAAATTTGATTCTATGCAGAGAATGGAGGAGATGATTTCTCATAGCCCTGACCAACTACTTGCGTGTCAGCGAACCTGGTTCCACTGGGTTACTTTCAAAACCACCCAGCTATTCCTCTCTATTTCTTGTTGAGATCGGAATCTATAATAGCCGTGACCTGTTGCTCCTAGAGGTGATTTCACTTGACGGGTGAGACCTCTGCAGTGGGAACAGCAGGGACTTGGGTGAGGTCAAATGGATGCTAATGTGGCCCTGTGATAGTTCTTGTATCCCCCCACCCTCCTCTCCATATTTTTTTTTTTTTTCCCCCCTCTCTCTGCCTCCCCCCCCTTCCTCTTGTATGTGTGTTTTTTGTTTTTTATTATGTGTAGCCCTATACCCATGTTTATTGTTACCTATTGTACCCAATCTGGAGTATGGGGTATTGATATACCGAAACTTCAAATACGTGCTCACAATGAGACGACACGGTATACCACTTAAGTAGTACTTCTGTTTTATTTGTCGCTCGAAATTGCAGTTACAGTTTTGACATGCACACTTGTTATACTTGTAATGATGGTGGGGAAAGTCCACACGTAATTATTTTGCTCCTCATCTCTTATGTACACATTTCTTTTACATTATTTTGCTTTTGTCATAATATGTCCATTATTTCCTTCAATAAAGTTTCTTTGAATTTGAAACTAAAAATTTACAGACTCTCTTTAATGAAGATATCTGTATATGATAAATACACACCCCGTATTTGACTGCAAATGAACCCACTAACAGGCTTAATTAACCCTTGGATATTCAATGCGCTCCAGAACTGACCAGATGGCATTAAAGTGTATATGGGGCAGAATTAGACCCACCCTGGATTTGAATTACAATACCCCACAAACTGAATCAAAATGATAACGGAAGAGGAGCAATCTCTGATAAAAGCAGTAAAACCTCCCCCCCAAATAGCTGTTAAAAGCAATTTCTTTTGCGTTAGATCTCTGCAGCAGAAAAGCACAAGGAGAGCAGTGCGAGCAGCCAGCATGGCATCCGAACTTATATTGTGCTGTGACATCACAGAATCCCGCCAGTCTCCGATTGGCTTCATCTCTGCACATGTCATTGAGGGTCCTCCTTTCTTCCTCCCAGAGTTCTTTGCCCTGTGTAACGCCATGTGCTTGTGGCCATTTTAGCAATTAAAAACACGCTTCATTCCCGCGAATCACCCTAATCTTCGGCTTTGTGCAGAATCGAAGTATTCCTGAAATTCAAAACGAATTCCACTTCGTTAGAATTGATTCGCCCATCTCTACCGTACAGGCTCTCTGCAGCCTGGAAATAGCTGTTTTTAAGGCAGTTCGCCGGATTTTTACCAAGTGGAATCAGTCTATTCCCCACTTCTTACAGCAATAAAGGAATGGAATTAATAACTTGCTCCCTGGGAAAGGTTTTCCCCTTTCCCCCCTTTTTTGGCAGCTACACCATATTTCTTAGTGAAGTTAAAACCCCAACTCATCTTTGCTCACAGAAACCATTACTGATTAAGAGTTTGTAACAGTTATGAATGCAGGATAGGGGATTTAATCACCTGAGATGGCAGCGGATTTCCCCTATCTTGACATCCTTGTACAGATACTTGTTTTTCTTCTAAATACTTCCCACTCCTCCATGGAGAAATGACGGCGACGTCCTGACACCTTATAGGAACCTGACACACAAAATGATACAATCATTACCAAGACCTCTGGGATGGTGTTACTGTATAATGTCCCAGCATTCCCCACAGCAGTGTCACCTCTCTAGTCAGCAGCTCAATGATCTTGTTGGTGAGATCTAGGATCTTCTGTTCATTAATTTCTCTCTGTACCAGGTAGTGAGGTGGGGGCACTATGATTGGGGCCTCTATGACAGTGGACTCACTAGAGGTCTTTTTCATTACTGTGTAATCCTGTTTATGAAGAGAAACATTAATAATCATCACTACAAACATTTCCAGAGCACCCTCCCCTCTCCAGTTATATCATCTATTACCATAGATAAGAATGATGTAATGTGACATCAGAGCCCCCTCCTCTCTCCAGTCACATCATCTGTTATTACCATAGATAAGAATGATGTAATGTACATCAAAGCCCCCCCTCTCCAGTCATAATCATCAGTTATTACCCTAGATAAGAATGATGTAATGTACATAAACAGAGCCCCCTCCCCTCTCCATCATATAAATTTGTTATTACCAATTGATAAGTAGATGTAATGTGACATCATCAGAAAACTCTTACCTCTCCAGTAAGCTGGGAGATTATCTCTAGGGTGAGACTTAATATACTTTCTGCCATCTTGTCTCTATCACCATTCATTCTTGTCAAGTCAATCTGGAAAATTAGACTATATAGAATGATATTAGTAAAGAGGATCCTATATTGTAGAGACCTGAATGGATAGAAGATGAGACAACATAAAAACCACAGAAAATCCCATTAAAAAATACAATTACTGCAGATAATAAGGGGGAAAATGTCAGGAGATATATACAGTGCAGATTTTGTGTTTCTCTCTTGGGTGGATTGGCAACATGAGTTGAATACTTGTATAAGGAAGCTCCTCCATGTTTAGTGTCACAGAGCACTGTATCCTCACATGACGCTCCGCCATCACCGCCACAGCGGGTTACCAGTATGTAT
>JAODAL010082580.1:0-11524 GCA_025379985.1 Phyllomedusa bahiana
CTTTTGTAATACAAAGTGGGTCTTTTGAAAAAAAATCCCAAAAGTGAAAAACACGTAATTAAATTTTTGTACTGAAAATAATAGGTGGTTTTTTGCCCCTATGAAATAAAAACAGAATATAGCAATTTTTTTGATGGTAATATTAGTACAAAGGGGTCTTTCAACAAAAATGGCCTGCCCAAAATGAAAAAAACTTTTTTAAAAATTGTGTACGGATAATAAAAGGTTTTTTGCCCCTTTGAAATACACCTGCGGTGAAGAAAAGCTTACTCCCCAAGCCCAGTCTACCACAGCACAGATAACGCGCAAACCGCAGAATGCCCTGTACAAATTTTAACTCAAAATTAAAGGGCCAGCGCCAAAAAAAAAAAATCCACACAAATTCAGCCTTGATTTTGGGGGGGACCATCATAAATTCAGGGTCTCTGCTGCTTGTCCTTTGCAGACTAGGAACATCGCAAGATTTATAAAAAACCAAGGCCCTCCATGTCGTCCCCAAAATCGCCGAATCTTTTGACACCCTGAATCGTTTATGGATAGAGGAAGACAGTGAGGAAAGAGGACGCTATGTTGTCAATTTTTCAGAGACTAACTCAGTTTTTTGACAGTTTGCGGGGGGGGAACCAGAAACTGTTCAGGCAACAGAAAGGACGTTTTTCCAACTGACACACTGAAGGAGAAAAAACCCAATTAATTGTTTACAAAAACAGTGCGGAATCTGCAAAGAAAAGTGAGAAATGATCATCCTATAAATTCCCAGCGCTCCAAAACGACAAAAGAAGATCAGTCCAGCCCAGAGAAACCATCCCAAAAAATTTAAAAATAAGTGGCCAAATTGGGGAACAGAACAGAAAGGGGAACTGTCTTACACTAACCTGATTCCCCAAAGATTTGGGGGATACACAGGGGGTTCAGGAAGAGAGATTATTGAGGCTGTAGTAAAGCCATTAGTCCGGGGTTTGCATCTCAAAAATTTTAGAGATAAAACCCAACCCTCACCTGTCCAGTTTAAAAACAAAATTTTAAAAGGGCATTACAAGAAGAAAGCACCTCTGATTTGTTCACAAACTTATTAGCATCTCTCAAGCCCCCAAAGATCCCCCCAAGACTTCTTTTTCAGAGCCATTGATCAAAAAAAAAACGTTGTTTGCATCCACGAAAGGCGAGGAGGGTTTTTGGGGGCAAATTTGAAAAGTCCTGAGGTCAAAAGGGGCGGGTTACTTAGGGAAACATCAAATTCCACTAAAAGTACCCTTTAGGGCCCTTTTATTTTCCCAATGAAGTGTTGATGAAAGATAATGAGGCAGCTAGTCTTGAGCTAGAGAGGAAAAAAAGTAAGAAAAAAGGGGGTCCACTTAAGACTGTGAAAAGAGTAAACCAAAAGTTGACCCATGACATGCACCAGAAGGTAACGGGGGGAAGACCTCTTGCCCACCCACCCTGTCACCCAAAAGGTACCGTTTAAAAAAAAAAACAGTGGAACCAACGGGAGGAAGTGTGAGTGAACTTGGCCCTTTGAAAAATACTGAGGGAAGACATTTTAAGGGGGCGATGAAAAAAAGCAAAAAAATTAAACTCTTTTTTCTCCACTGTATTTACCGAGGGGGATGAGTTCCCTTTTGAACAAGGGTGAGAAAAACCCACTTAAAATTTCTTGTCTTACCCAAAAGAAGTGCAGCCCTTTTAAAAAAATTAAAAAGACAAATCCCCCCGATTCATACACCCACGTGCCAGGGGAGTTAAGTGTGTATAGAAAGGCCTATTCTTAATTTTATGGAGTCAATAAGGGGTATTCCCCAAAAATTTTGGTGATACAAATATGGTCCCAAATTTTCAAAAAGGGGTAAAAAAAGTGATCCAGGAAACTATAGGCGGCAATTGCCCTTTGTAGGTAAAAATGTTTAAAGGTTTTCTAGAGATGCATCCGGGAAAATTTTCCTAAAAATAAATTTAACGCGTTCCAGAAAGGGTTTATAAAGGTTTCCCCTTTCAGACTAATCTCTCCTTTTCTATGAGGAAGTCATGCTGAGGATCGGGGGTAGGCACTGGAGTCTATATCTAGATTTTTTTAAAGATTTGATACGGTGCCACATAAAGGGTTGGGAAGTAAAAAGGGGAAAAGCTTTGGGCGGGGAAAAGTGGCAAGTGGGTAAAAAAACTGGGTCACTGATAGAAAAAAAAAAGGGTAGTAATTTAAAGGTACATACTCTACTGGGATTCTGTTTCTGGGGGTACCACAAGGGTCTATTTGGGGCCCCATCCTTTAACTTTTCATTAACGATTTACTCAGGGGTTTCCCCAAATAGAATATCGATCTTTGCAGACGATACAAAGTCGTAAAATAATCCAAAAAATAGAGGATAAAGTGTTATTTAAAAAGGGGTTGGATAAGTTGGGGGCCCGGGCGGGGGAAGGCAAGAGGTTTAACACAGATAAAAGCAAGGTTATGCACATGGGGGGGAAAAATCCATTACATGACTAGATTTAAATGGAAAAAAGCTGGGGAAAAAATGACAGGAAAGGACTTGGGAAACCTGGGGGACAGAAACTTAATTTTAGCAGCCAGTGTATCAGCACGCCAGGGAAATGGTCATGGGGTCTTAGAAGGGGCATGAGGCACATATGAAAATTTTTTCTCCCCCTTATACAAGTCATGGTTAGACCCCCACATGGAATATTGTACAGTTTTAGGCACCGGCACAGGGGAAAAACATTTAGAGCTTGAACATACAAAGGCGGGGCAACAAAAAAAAATAAAAGGACGGGTGGGTCAGTCCCCGAAAGATTTGAAATTAGGGTTATTAGTTTAGAGAAAAGACGGGGTTCGGGGGGCATAATAAATATGTTTAAATCATCAAAGGTCAATATAGAATCTCTCACAAGATTTATTTTACCCAGGATGTATCAAAAAGGGGGCATCCTCTACGTTTTGAGGAACGGGAAAGTTTCTAAAAACATATAAAGGGATTCTTTACTGTAAGGCAGTGAGACTGGGGAACCTCTCCAGAAAAATTGTCAGGTGATTCACTAACAGAGTTAAAAAAGGGGTTTTGGGATCATTTTGGAGAATAAAAATATAACGTTATATGCTGGGATTCAGGGAGGGGCTTTGATCCGGGGATTTTTTCCGATTGCCAGATTGGAGGGGGAAGGGAAATTTTTTTCCCAAAAATGAGGCAATTGGTTCTACCCATTGGGTTTTTTCCTTCCCGGTCAAAACCCTTAGCAAAAAGGGCGAACGGGATGGATCTCGTTTTTTTCGGCCTTTCAAACTATGAAACATAAAATTCTCGAACTAGCAGAGATGAAGCAGGTTATACAAAGGTGACCAAGTCAAAACCAGCAAGGGGACAGGGGGGAAAATTTCCGAATAAAGCCCCTGCATGTGAGGCCTGCCAAGACGCCCGTCAAGATATTCGTTGTCCTGTCTTAAATGTGGTCAAGAGGGACATTATGCAAAAGAGTGTAGAGTGCGCAGATTGAAGCAGCTAAGGGACAGATGGGTGCTGGGGGGGGGCGACCAGTAAACACAACACAAAGGCAGGCCCAAACCAAAGAACCTCTTCATCCTAATACCATCCAGGATGAAGAACAGCTGCGCCAGTACTACCCACAGGTGTGTGACCGTCTCCAACAGTTACAATGGGAACAGCATCACCTGTCACCAAGCATTCAGTGTGGCAGCTCTACTGTTTATGCTCAAGAGCCAGAAAATATCAGTGAAAACCAGAACAGACTCATAGGCCTTATTGGTGAAAAGTGCCTAATACAATGTAAATTAAATGGACTACTTGTTAAAGCTCTGTGGGACACAGGCGCCCAGGCCAGTATTCTAAATGAAGGATGGAGAAGACACTATCTACCTCATGCAAGACTCTGGCTAGTGGAAGAACTTATAGAGCGGTGAACCAGACAGAGATACCCTTTATAGGCTGGGTTGAAGTGACTTTTCAGCTCACTGCCAAGAACAGCAACACCATTGATTTATTAGTGCCTTTCCTAGTCACAAGTGACAATCGTGTGGCAGAAGAACCAATCATCGGTTACAATGTGATTGAGGAAATGATCCACAGAACAGCTTCTCTACCACCGTTGGTAGATTCTGTAGCAACATCCTTTGCCCTACGCGACAAAGAAGCCAAAACAGTTGTGGAGATAATTAAAAACAAACAGGCTGAAGTGGCTTTCAGAGAAGTCAAAGTAGGTCTGCGCCCCATTACTATTCCAGCTAACATCACCTTAGGAGTGAAGTGTGGTGTGAGGGTGGGACCACGAAAGAAGTCACAGAGAATGCTGTTTGTGCCACAAGATCCTACACAGCTTTCCGAAGGCATCATTACAGGGGAGACTGTGGTGACTATTCCTTATAGTAGGTTTGCTAAAGTGCCTGTGTAAGTTATGAACTCCAGGGCGTGACCGGAAGCCCATGGAGTCGGACGTGTAGCTGAGGAGCTCTGCATCACCACAGCCTAATTTGCGGAGATTTGCAGCCAAACCTGCCATCTAAACGGCGGAAAACCACCCACCGATCTGCACCTGCTCCTCCTCACACCCCGACGCGGAGCAGGCGAATTCCGGACTTCTTCTCTGGGGCTCCGGCGGCAGCGACGCGCCGCACGGCACGTGGCGGGCGCCATCTTTCCTCCTTTGATCAGCCGAGTGCACCGCTTCACAGGAGCATACGGAGGTACAGAAACAGGATCGTAAAGTCTAACTGCGGCGCACAGGAGAAGCTGACAGCAGAAAAACTTCCCCCGCACTCACCCTCTGTCACGGTCAGTGCCCCAGCTCTCTATAGGGAGGCCCAGGTCAGAGGAGACTCTAGCGCAGCCACGCTGGCACCGCATACCAGCGGCATTAATCCTCTGCTCGCTGAGGGCTCACAGTCTGCTACCAGACCCGCATTAGACCTCTTCCCTTGCCTGACAGCCCACATTTCAGCCTGTGGACATCAGGAACAGCCAGCTGAGATATCTATCATAACGCACCTCAGTGGGTTTAACTCTTTATGTGCTGAGGGCTCACAGTCTGCTAACAGCCCTGTACCTGGCCCCTTCCCTGCAGCCCACAACTCGGTCTGTGGATATCAAGACCAGCCATCTGCAATACCAGTTACTCTGCACCCCAGTGACTTTAACCCTCTATGTGCTGAGGGTTCACAGTCTAACAGCCCTGTAGCAGGCCCCTTCCCTGCAGCCCACAACTCGGTCTGTGGATATCAAGACCAGCCAGTTGCAATACCAATTACTCTACACCCCAGTGACTTTAACCCTTTAGGTGCTGAGAGCTCACAGTCTGCTACCATACCTGCACAGGACCTCCTCCCTTGCTCTACAGCTCACACCTCGACCTGTGGATACCAAGTGCGGCCAGCTGTAACACCTGTACTCCTAACTGAGCTCCAACATACTGACTGTACGCTACTCCCAGACTCTATCATGCCCTACAAGTCCCAGAAACAAACCCAAGCCCAAAAGAGGGCCCCAGGCACTCCAGCCTCCAAAACACAAGCCTGGGCTAACAATCAGGAGGACACCACCGACTGTGACACAGATATTGAGAGTCAGAGACCCGCTGAACTGGACTGGGGCAACCCTTCCAGTCAACCTACTGAGATTGCGGCCTCTGCTGTCGACCCACTCTCTACATCTGATGACTGGCGCACCTATCTGAAACACATTCCCACAAAGGAGGATTTCAAGCATTTGTTAGCAGAGATTAAAGACACCTGCAGATCGGAAATAGCATCGCTGCGCCAAGATCTCACCCAAGTTGCTGATAGGGTCGATTCTCTGGAAGCTGCGCATGACGAAACCCGCCGCTACACCTCCCACTTGGAGCAATGTGTGACTTTCAAGGCTCTGCTGCTTAGAGACACTCAAAAACACCTAGAGGATCTAGACAATAGGGGCCGTCGCAACAACATACGGATCCGGGGAGTACCAGAACCAGAAGGAGCGGAAAACCTTCAGGTCATTTTAGAATCTATCTTTAATAATCTCTTGGGGCTCCCTCCATCCATGCCCATCAAGTTCGATCGACTCCACCGAGCGCTATGACCTAAATCATCATCACAACAGCCACGAGACATAATTTGCTGTGTCCACGAGTTCACCCTGAAGGAGAGGATTATGGCACAAGCAAGAAAGCAAAAGCAAATTGACTTTGAGGGTTCGACTCTACAACTTTACCCGGACTTGTCCTGGATCACCCCACAGAGGTGACGACATCTCCGCCCTCTCCTTGCCCTCCTGCGGGACAAAGGCATAACCTATAGATGGGGGTTTCCCTTTGCCCTCTTTGCCTCCAAAGGTTCGAGTACAGTCACACTAAGAGCACATGAGGACTTGCCGACCTTCTGTTCTGCCTTCAACCTTACACCCCCGGATGTAACGGACTGGGAAATTGCCATTCCTTCCAAATCTCCGCAACCAGTATGGAACCAGGCCCAAAGCAAGAAGAGACGACAGCAGGCGCAGAATTCCCAGAGAGGATCCCCGACTTGCCCTCACGCCACTCCAACCTGAGGGCTCTTGGCCCTGACGGACTCTCTCGTCTTTTTTGTGCGGGTTTTCTCTCCTTGGAGTCTATAGTGTCACCGAATAGACTTTAAAGTACAGTCTTGACGTTTTCCTGTCCCTCGCCTCCTCTCTCCCCCTCCCTTTCCCTCCACTTGCTATCCCTACCCTTCTCACTCCCTGTCTGCGCTATGTTTGGCTTCTGCACTATAGGAGTCGGTCTTTCTTAGGTCAGATCGCTACCTTCCAGATGCCAGGTTACGATATTACTAATGCGATTTATATCTCCACTCTTTCCAACATATAGGGTGCAATTGGTTACTTGTTCAGAATCAGTTTCGTAATACCCTAGCTACGTAGGCAGTGGTTGCTGCAGACCCTTTCTCAGGGGTCTGAGTTCTTTTTGTCCAGTTCTGTGGTTTGGTGCTTAGCACAAGTTTCCGAGCACTTACGCCCTCAAATTTGGAGGGTATTTTGTCCTCCCTTTTAGGTGTGGACATTCTGGCAGGAACCTTTTCCTGTATTCCCTCTTTAAGGCAGTTTAGGCCTTAGTGAAATTTACACTAGAAGATAGTATTTTTTTGTTTGTTTTTTTTGTTTTGTTTTTGTCCATTTCTCTCTGCTATTTGAATGTTGGTGTCTTTGTTTCCCCCACTCCCTATTGTCCCTGCGTCCTGTGTACCTTTTATGATCCTTGGTCCAGCCCTGTTCGCCTCGGACTTCAAGCCATCATGGGTGAGTAGTCTGCATTTTTCTCCTAGAAGCTGTCATAATGATTAATATATATTCACTCAATGTCAAGGGCCTGAATTCCGTTTTGAAACGGAGGTTGCTCTTGAAAGATCTTAAGCATACAAAACCCCAAATAGTCTTTTTACAGGAAACTCCCTTCAATAGGGACAACAATTTTGCGTTTATTAAACACCTCTATCCGCGGGCTTTCCAAGCTGTGAATGACAGGAAAAAAAAGGCTGGTACAGCTATTTTGCTTTATAGTCACTGCCCATTTCAAGTGCAGAAGTCGGTCTTAGATCCAGAGGGCCAGTATGTTATCTTACAAGGCTCCTATGAGGGAACGCAACTTACACTTTGTAATATATATGCCCCCAATTCGTCACAGATCAGGTTCCTCAACAAAATTTTGGGGAAACTATCTAACCTGTCTCAAGGCCCGTTGCCGATTGGCGGCGACTTTAATATGTTCTTCTCAGACAGGGTTGATAAGCTTTTGCTAAAAGACAGATTATTACACCCCTCTCTAAGAGCATTATCTAGAGAATTTCGAAAATGCATACGGAAGTTTGGCCTGTATGATCTATGGCGCATAGCGCATCCAACTGAGCGTACTTATACATTCTATTCTCCCCCATACGGTTCCCACTCCCGACTTTATTATTTTTTTGGTAATATACCCATCCTGCGACAACTTGATAAGACAGACATTCACCCCCTCACATGGTCCATCACGCCCTTTTAACTTTAATCCCGACCCGGGGAACCCCCCGCGCGAAAGATCCCTTTGGCTCTTAATAAACATTATTAAAACAATCCCAACACAGAGAAGAGTTCGTAAAGGGCGCTCAGGCACTTTCAGCGAAAAAGGCTCGGTCATCCCACCATCCTGGGAGGCCCATAAACCCGTGTTTCGGGCTTTGCTTTTCCCTTTGGGGCCGCATTAAGAAAAATACAGCTTGCCAAGACACTCTAAAACAAACTAAAACACAAGATTTCCCCAGAACAACCCTACAAAACATACACTCCGGGAGGTTGTGGAGATCCGGGCTAGAATGAAACATCCGAATAACTAGAACGAAAAACTATTGGGGCAAGTATATCGGCTTTACGCCTGTTTTTCTTTTTACACGCCCCCCACCCGAATCCCGCGTCGGCCGCGCGCCACTTTCGGCTGCGGTCCGCATAAGGGGGGGGCAGTGGGGGGGGAGGGGCTGGGGGGCCGGTGAGGCGCCGGGGCGGGACCGGCCCCCCTCGAATTCCGAGGCATTACCATCGCGGCTCCGCCAAATCGCGGCGCCGGCAGCTCCGAAAGCAGACCATTTTTTTTTGGGTCTAAATCCCCCGGGCAGAGGCAAGTGAAGCAATCCGAACAGCAGGAAGCAAAGAAGATCCGACAGAAACTGGGCGCTCCGCCCGGCACGGGAGAAAAATAGAAAAAACGCCTTTTAAAGCGAAAACAGGTCAGAAAGACTGCACGAAAAAAATACCAAATAAAAAAAAAACACACTTTTCCAAAACTCAAAGGGCCAAAACAACAAATTAAAATTTGCAAATTCCGGGGAAAGAAAAATTTCAAAACTGAAACCTATCCTTTTTTGGTCGGCAAAAACCCGGGCCCAATCAGATCGGAGCGACAGGGAACCTTTAAAAAGCATGGGGAAGAATTGACCAATCAAAACCCCCGGGGGGGAAAATTCAAAAACGAAAAAAGCTAAAAAGAGCTGTTTGGGCTGGCTAGCGGGGCTGGGCTAGCTCACCCAAATCAAATGGGACGACAGGGGCCCCCTTCAGCAGGGAGATTTTTAAAACCAAAATTAAAAACGAGCGACAAACCCCTTTTCAGCCTAGGGGAATTTACACCAATCAAATCCAGGGGGACATTAAAAATAAGAAAAAAGGGCAAAACAGCTGATTGGTTGAAGCACGGGGGCTCGCCACTTAGCCAATCAAGCGCAGCGCTTTCTCATAGAGTTCTATGGGGTCGAAATTTAAAAAGGCCCGTAATTTGGGACCAATGGGAGACGACGACCCCTATGGTTTTCAAATTTCAACGGGAAAAAACTGTACAGGGTTTAAATAAAATTAAACACACAAAATTTTTGGCCGGGGGAAATAAAAAAGGAAAAAACAAAAAGTGGCTAACAAATAAAATTTGAAATCAAGAAAATCATGCTTATTTCTTTATTTTTCGAGCACCCAAACATTGACCTTGCTAACAAAATAAAGAAATAAACAGAAAATTTTTTTTTTTTTAGCCCTCGTTTAGTTCTTGAATACACACGCACAACCGAAATTTAATTTTTTTCACCGAATTTTTTTAAACCCAATTGCATTAGAAAACCCAAGGAGCGTCGCTCGCTCCTCCCTTTGGGTCCAAATACGCGCCTTTTTTTTAAAAAATTCGTCCCCAAGAACTCATGGAAAGCACCGCGCCATCAAGCTACGGCCCCCTTCAACCAACCCCCTTTTTCTTGCCTTTTAAAACTGTTTTTTAACTGCCCGCCGGGATTCTGATGGTGAAATTTTCCCCATAGGCTAAAAAAGGGACCTGTCGCCCTATTCTGTTTGGGTCAATTCTTCTCCATGGGTAAATTTGGGATTTTGCCTCCATCTGATTGGCTGGTTTAGCAGCCAAGGAAAATATTTTTACAAAATTTGAATTACTGTCTTTCCCGCAATTCTCTCCATGGCAATTCCCATGAACGCCGGTCTCGGCACGAACGCGTTGATCGGGGTTTTTAAAATGCTTTATTTTAAAGAAGTGTTCTGGTCTTTATCTGAAATGTTTTTTCACTGATAAAAAAATTGTGATTAAACTTTATGCCGCGCGCGCTGAGCGCCGAGTTTGAGTGGCTCATCTCTCCTAAGTATAATGGGGAAAATAGCTGTCTTTTTTCTGTATTTTGAATTTTCCCCCCTGGGGTTCGATTGGTCTACACTTCCCTAGGGTAGAATGGGGCTTTGTCGCCCTATTTTGATTGGCTGAGCTACCGGCCCCCCCTAGCTCAGCCAATAAACCCTTTTTTGTCTTTTTACTGATTTTTGAATTTCCCCCCCGGATTCTGATTGGTTTACATTTTCCATAGCAAAGGATTTTTTCGCTCCATTCGTTGGGGAGCTAGCCAACCCCCTTATCCAGCCAAACAGCTGTTTTTTTCTTTTTTACGTATTTTTGAACAGTCCCCCCGTGGTTTGAGGCAATCCGCCCCATAGGTTTTTAAGTTCATGCCCGCCCTTTCATTGGCCGGGTTTTTCCCGGCACCAATGAGAATAGGTTTCACATTTGAAAACACTTCAAACATTTAAGGTCTGTCTATTTTTTTAAATCTTTTTTTTAAATTAGACTGACCCTTTTTTCATCATGCACCGGGTTTTTTTCTTTTCTCCTTGTAATACAATTGACGGGGCAACAAACGACAAAACCAATTTGCATTTAAAACTGCTGCTTTTACACGTAGGGAAACACAATGGGGCTACGCCCAAAATTTTCCAAATCATCCTTTACATAAAATTTGCATCAAATTACTGTAAAGTTTCGGGGTACAATCACAGAATTTTCAACTTCACGTCATGGTTAAACTCTTCCGAGCACGATTGGAGCCAAACACCCTTTGCACACACTGCAACGTTGGGAAAACCTTTTCCCTTTTTTCAGGCATGCTATCAAGTCACACTCACGATAGGATCACTTAACAAAATTGTATAACCCAAAATGTTTCCTAAACTAACCAAATATACACTATGCAACTTTTAAACCTATACGTCAATATACTACCTACATTTTTAAAAAAATACTTCTATCTTCAACACCTACCCTAAAACATCAAAATACTTTTTACCTAAAAAAACATCAGACTAAAATCTCTTAAACCTTTTGGGGGTCTTTTTTTGAAGTTTACTAACCAAAAAACTTCACGTTTTAAGCAGTCGGATTTGTTACGATGGGATCCTGCACAGGATCTCTTTTAACACACACCCGCGAAATCGTTCTGTTGTTTTACTCGAAAAAATGTTTGCTAGCCTGTCCCCCCATTGCTTGTTCTTTTGTTTTTTGCCCAATTTTGTAATTTTTTTATTCGATTTTTGTTTCGCTAATCTCACCAAAAGAGCGCCCCGTTTTTCCCAAAATAAAACCCCTTTTCCCCAAACATTTTTTAAAAATAAATACGTTACAAATCAACAGCATAGTTTCCTTTAAAGGTAGCTAATTTCCCAAAGGGATGGGAAAAAAGGAAACCCCGAAATCGCACTACAATTTGTACATGAAAAGG
>JAODAL010082581.1:0-11524 GCA_025379985.1 Phyllomedusa bahiana
CTGTTTGCCACTTTCATTCCCATCATGGTCTTTGATGATTGCTTGGTGTGCTGAGAAAGGTCTCTTTACTTCTTTCACCACGGTAAATATCCTGTTGTGACCCTTCTTATAGGCTTCTTCAAGGTTCATGAACTGGACATTCAGGAAGTCTTATTTCTTTCCCAGCTTCTCTTTGGAAATCAAATTTTGCCTTTAGCCTTAGTCTCTCCTTACTAGAGAACTAGATAAAAGAAGCCCTTTTAAATTTTTTGGCTTTTTGTATACATGTCATTCTTTTGGGAATATTACAGCTCAATATAAATGAATAACCTAAAAAAAAAACAATAAACCACACATGGAAAGGAGTTTGGCACCATGGCTCACAAATTTTTACTTCTTAAAATGTCTTTCTCCTATTGTATTGTTTTATCCTTATGGCAACCCATCTGTCCATATATTTAGTCCCAATTCAATTTGATATGAACATCTTAGAGGGGTTTTCTCATGGCATTGATTAGTTTTTAAAAAAAGGTAAAAAAAACTTTTACCAAATTACTGTTTTTAAATTTTTTGCTCCTTTCAGCAGTTTATGTCTCATGCTTGCTTTCATAATGTTTCTTAGGCTGCTAACCACTTCTATGCCCTAACAGACCTAGCCGAGGTGTTGACTGTAAAACAGTTAGATGACAAAATACCATTAAAACTCCAGGTGAGAATCTTAAAGCTTGTGGAACGTAGTGTAAAAGTTCAGCTTCGTCCCTCCCTTTATTCCAACACCACTAACATAAAATCTCATTTATATTTTATCCTATAATTTACATTATTGAAAACTTTTATTTTCATTCACATAGCACCAACATATTTGTCATGGAGGCTGGCGTGGGGTGCCGTTGCCCCCCGCGGCCACGGCTACCCGCGACCATCCCCCTGCAACCCGAGGTCTGGCGCCAGGCCATTACCCCCTCCACGCTCTGGGTATGTGCTCCCCGCCTGTCCGGCCCCCCGCGCGCGACCCCCCTGCCTAGGGGGCCGCGTGACGGGTGGTCTGGATTCAAAGGCCCGTACGCCGGGAAATTTTGGTCAATTGCCCGGCCCCGGTCCTATATAAAGGGAAAATGCCCCCGAGATTCTCTGCCCAGAGTTGGGGTGCTTTTTCCCCAGTTGGAGTGTTGGAAATTCCTGTCTGATTTTCCGTTTACCAGTCCGTTCCGCTCGTTTTTCCCGACCTTGCCTGTTTGCCGCGAACCCCTGCCACCTGCCCCGACCCTTTGCCGTCCCCGACTACGCCCTTTTGGGTTCCGATTCTGTACCCGAGTAACCCGGGCCATGCAACAAGTCACCCAAGGTAGCGACCTGGTAGCTCACCCGCAGAAAATCCATCCCCCTTTGGGCGGGCTCTGGTGAATACCCGGGGGTACTTAGATCTGCTCCCTGCGTGGTTTTAAATATCATGCTTTCGGGTCCCCGCGAATCCAGAACCCTTAAATATTGCACAGGGTGTACGTGTCTCTCCTTTCCCTTTGGGGGTTCAAAATTTAGTTTTGAGCATTATTTATCGACAAAGTTAAAATGGAAAGGTTTTTAGGTGATCAAAATTTTTAGATATGCGAAAATTAAGGCTAAATTTGATCATCTATTAAGATCGCCCCAAATTTTCGGCGCTTCCTGTAATTTTGGGGGCCCAGAAAATAAATTTACAGAAAGAGCAGGTGAGTGTGCTTTGCGACGCATACGGGATGTGTATGGCTGCGATTGGCTGGAAAAAGCAATGACCTCGTTTTACATAGAACAGCGTTTCCCTGTTCACCCCCTCAGTGTCTCTAAAAAATTCATAGGAGTAGGCGTGCGCTCTGCCTGGGCCAAAAAAGCTCGCGAAATTTTTCTATTTTGCACGAGAAACCCTATATTAGCTGTGTTCCTTACAATTTATTAGATTAGAGTTTGGGAAATTTTATGATTTAGGTTGAAAAATTTTAAAAGGAGCATCTACCGCGTAAAGTCATGGGGGAAGCGGGGGGGGGGGGGGGGGCCCGGGACGAACACAGACAAGCTCTATTAAGAACACTGGATAAGTTCACCAAGACTTAGTGTAGACATTGCATGCGATAACTTTATTTTTAACATTTTTTGCTATTGAAATTTTTCCCGGGGATATTGGGAAACCCTGAATTTATATTAGGATACCATCTTTTCTGTAAACTGCGGGTCTCTGGTTGGGTGCAAAACATCATTTTATTATATATAATTTAGATAGGTTTTATTTCATTTTACCCATTCCACCTTTTTCAATATCCACCTTTGACTTAAATCTGAAAACAGCAATTTTATAGTCACCACGGGTGAATTTGAAAGGTGCAAAAAATACCGTGTATTATCGAAAAACAAACAGATACTTTTTTTTTTACTTTGGCGATCAGTTTTGTTCTTTACGCAGCTTGCAAAAACTTAAAAAGCAATTTTATAGTCACCCGGGTGAATTAAAAGGTGCAAAAAATACCGGTATTTACGAAAAATAACAATACGTGTTTTTTGACTTTGGCGCACTACAGCTTTTTTCATTGACGCAGCTTGCACGTAAACTGAAAACGGCAATTTTTAGTACCACAGGGAATTTGAAAGGTGAAAAAAATAACGTTATTATGCGAAAAATAACAGATGTGTTTTTTGACTTTGGCGCCTACAGCTTTGTTCATTGACGCAGCTTGCATGTAAATCGGAAAACAGCATTTTATAGTCCCACAGGTAAATTTGAAAGTGCAAAAAAATAACGTGATTATGCAAAAAAAAAAGTGCGTTTTTTTTTGACTTTGGCGCACTACAGCTTTGTTCATTGACCACTTGCACGTAAATTAAAAAACAGAATTTTTATAGTCATAAGGTGAATTGAAAGGTGCAAAAAATCAGTGTATTATAAAAAAAACATAACAAATATGTTTTTTTGACTTTGGGCCTAAGCTTTGTTCATTGACGCAGTTGCACGAAAAATTTTTAAAACAGCAATTTATAGTCAACAAGGTAAAATTGAAAGGTGGAAAAAAAAATGTGTTTTATACAAAAACATAAAGATCTTTTTTTTTGATTTTTGGCGAACTACAGCTTTGTTCTTGCGCAGCTTGCCTTAAATTTTTAAAACACAATTTATATCCCCAAGGTGAATTAAAGGGTGCAAGAAATACGTGTTTATAAGAAAACATAACAGATGGGTTTTTTTTGATTTTGGCCATACAGCTTTGTTCATTGACGCAGCTTGCACGAAAATTGAAAACAGCAATTTTATAGTCCCCAAACAGGTAATTTGAAGGTGCAAAAAATACCGTTTTTTTTAAAAAAACATAACAGATAGGGTTTTTTCACTTTGGCGCACTAACTTTGTTCATTGACGCAGCTTGCACGTAAATCTAAAAAAACACAATTTTATTCACCACAGGTGAATTGAAAGTTGCAAAAATACCGTGTATTATACAAAAAACATAACAATACGTGTTTTTTGACTTTGGCGCATACAGCTTTTTTCATTGACGCGTTTACACAAATCTGAAAACAGCAATTTTATAGTCACCACAGGTAAATTTGAAAGGTGCAAAAAATACATATTTTTACCCGAATAATTTCAATAGGGTTTTTTTTTTTGACTTTGGGCATACGCTTTGTTCTTTGACGAGCTTCACTAAACTTAAAACAGCAATTTATATCCCACAGGGAATTTGAAAGGTGCAAAAACTCCCGTGTTTTTATACGAAAACATAACACGACTTTTTTTTTGACTTTGGCGCACTACAGCTTTGTTCTTGACGCAGTTGCAGTAAATCTAAAAAACAGAAATTTTTAAGTCACCACAGTGAATTAAAAGGTGAAAAAATACGTTTTTTATACGAAAACAAAACAATAGTGTTTTTGATTTGGCCCCTACGCTTTGTCATTGACCAGCTTGCAGTAAATTAAAAAACAGCAATTTTTAGTCCCCAAAGGTGAATTGAAAGGTGCAAAAAATCCCGTGTTTATAAAAAACATAACGAAACGTTTTTTTTTGATTTGGCACCTCAGCTTTGTTCATTGCGCAGCTTGCACGTAAATCTGAAACAGCAATTTTATGTACCAAAGGTGAATTGGGGTGAAAAAAAATAGTGTATTATACGAAAACAAAAAGTACTGTTTTTTTCTTTGGGCACTACAGCTTTGTTCTTTGATGGCTTGCACTAAATCTGAAAACAGCAATTTTTTTTATCCCCACAGGTGAATTGAAAGGTGCAAAAAAAACCGTGTATTATAAGAAAACAAACAATCGTGTTTTTGACTTTGGCGGCCACACAGCTTTTTTTTTATTTTCCAGCTTGCATAAATCTTAAACAGTAATTTTTAGTCCCACAGGTGAATTAAAATTGCAAAAAATCCCGGAAAATTTATACGAAAACAAAACAGATCGTGTTTTTTGTTTTGGGCAACAGCTTTGTTCTTGACCAGTTGCCGTAAATCTAAAACAGCAATTTTTAAAGTCCCCACAGGTGAATTGAAAGGTGAAAAAAAATCCCGGGTTTATTAGAAAACATAAAGAAGTTTTTTTTTGATTTTTGGCGCACTACAGCTTTGTTCATTGACGCAGCTTGCACGTAAAATCTGAAAAAAAAATTTATAGTCACCCATGAATAAAAGGGTGCAAAAAATCCGTGTATTAACAAAAAAAAAACAATAGGGTTTTTTCACTTTGGGCATACACTTTGTTCATTGACACACTTGCCGTAAATCTGAAAACAGAATTTTATGTCCCCCAAGGTAAATTTGAAAGGTGCAAAAAATACCGTGTATTTTACGAAACATAAAGATAAGTGTTTTTTGACTTTGGGCACTAAAGCTTTTTTCATTGACGCAGGTTTGCATAAATTTTAAAAAACAGCAATTTTTGTCCCCACGGGTAAATTGAAAGGTGCAAAAAATACCGTGTATTAATAAAAAATAACAATACGTGTTTTTGACTTTGGCCACTACACTTTTGTTCATTGACCAGCTTGAAAGTAAATCTTAAAACGCAATTTTATTTCACCACGGTAAAATAATCTTTATTTATATAGCGCCAACAAATTTGCAGCACTTTGCAATGTAGGGGTATAATTCAGACAAAAGAAGAATTACACGTGAAAGTATTACAGGTGGGGGACACAAGGTGTTGGGCCCTGCTCGCAAGACTTACAATCTAAGAGGGTGCCTGGGGAAACAAAGGGGGAGAAGTGCAAAATTTAAAATGGCCCCACTTTTTTAAAATATGGGGGGTTTTAATAAAATTTGGAAAAATCCCACCATGTGTACATCTATATAAGAAAGCCCCTGTGAGTCCCCTGTTGGGGTGACAAATTTGTGATAAAAGGGTGGGGGTTACAATTAGTGGTTTTGGGTTGCCTGCCTGAGGGATGTGTTTTCGGCCTCTTAAAAATAAGGCTGGGATTTGCCGATGGTCGTGGTAGGATGTTCCAGAGAAGGGGGTGCAGACGTGTTAAAGTTTGGGAAGAAGGGCAGGGGAGGTTCGGATGATTGTATTGTAGTTTGTGTTCGTTGCTAGCGGAGAGAGCGGGGGGTTGGTAGACAGAGATGAGGGGGGGAGTTATGGGGGTGCAGCACTGTGGAGAGCTTTAGGGTGAAAGTGTGAGTTTATGCGTATTCTGTACTGGAGGGCAACCAGTGCAGCGATGCCCAAAGGGTAAGGCATCAGAAAAGCGGGGAAAGAAAGGGACAAGCCTGGCTGCTTTCGGGAAGATTGGAGAGGGAGGTTTGCAGAGGGGCAGCCCGATAAGCAGGGAGTTACGTGTCAAACGAGAATAATAAGGCAACAATGAGAATTTGAGTTGTTTCCACAGTAAAAAAGGCGGTTTGGGGGAGAGTTCTTGAGGTGCAAGGACAGGAGCAGGCAAGGGATTGGATTAATGGGTAAAGGGGGTAGATCAGAATCATATAACCCCAAACGGGGGCCCTGCTGCTAGGATTTGGTGATGCCACTCTAGAGAGAAATAGCAGAGGGGGGTTGGTTAGTAAGGGGGAAAAAAAAAGTTGGGTTTTTTGGTGAGATTTAGTTGGAGTTAGAGGAAGGGCTGTGTCAGAGACAGGGACAGACACACGGTGTTTTTTAGCAGGCAGGAGTGAGGTCTGGAAGAGGTGTAAAATTTGAGGCATCGCTTAGAGATGGTACTGGAAGCCAAATCCCTGAGGGTTTGGCCAAATGGGGGTGTGAAATTTGAAAAAGAGGGTGGCCCAAGAATGATCCCTAAAGGGACCCCAACGGAAAGGGGAGAGGAGAGGAAGTAAAACCCACAAATAAAACTAAAGAAGGGGGTCAGGAGGAGGAAAGAAACAAGAGAGAGCAGTGTCCGGGATCCCAATGGTGCTGAGCTGCTGGGGAAAGATTGTGATCAACAGAATCAAATGCTAGAGGATCAGAAAAAACCAGAACGAGTATTTCCCCTGAGATTTGCATGTGAGATCTTAGAGACTTTAAGTAGAGCAGTTTCTTGGAGTTAGGGGCGGAAACTGATTGAGGGATCCAGAGAAGTTAGCAGAGAGATAGCGGGTTAGGGGGAAATAAAACCCAAAGGGTTTCCCAAAGTTTAAGAAAAAGGGAAGGTTAGAGACGGTCGGTAGTTGCAGACAGGGGGTCCCCGGAAGGGGTTTTTTTTTGTAGGGGATTATAGTAGCCTGTTTAAAGGAGGATGGGAAATTTCCCGGGAAGAAGAGGGGTTTCAGATTGCAGTAAGGTGAGGAGGAAGCTGGAGAAATAGACTGGAGAAGGTGAAGGGAATGGGTCGCTAGGAGTGGGGTTTGGGGGGAGGGGAAGGAGAAGCCAGGATACTTCTTCTTCTGTCTTGGGTCAGAGCGAGAACTCATTGAGGATGTAAGGGGGGGACGTGGGTTCTGTTGGGGTTTGTGATAAATCTTATGCCGGATACGTCAATTTTTTTTTTGAAAAGAGTGGGCGGTCCCCAGCACAGGGGTCAGAGACCGGGGCCCGAGCTTTAGGCTTTTAGAAGCGAGTGGGGTGGTGTAAAAGGCGTTTTGGGTTTTTTTGTGTAAGGGTTTGGATGGGGGGGTAAAATTTTTTTTTTTTTGGGGGGATTTTTTTGAAGGGCAGTGTGTAATCCTGAGCATGAATTTGTGGGGAGAAAATTGCGGTACTTCGACTTTCCCAAAGACGCTCCCCACCTGGGCATGTTGCAGGAACCCAGTCTGAGGCGTGTGCCAAGGTCGGGGTCTGATTGGTGGTGCGGTGTTGATTGGTGCCAATATGTTTAGGGTGGTTTTGAGAGTTTCGTTTTAAAGTTTTCAGCCAGGGCAGGCAGGGGAGGAGGAGGTTGGGGGCGTGAGGACTGTATGGTGTCTATGAGTTTTCCCGGGTGTTAATGGCTATATTTTGAATGGGTAAGGACAGGTGTCTCCCGGTGGCTGAGAATTTAAGTAAAAGAGATGAGGGTTATGATAAAGAGAGATAAGGAGAATTAGTGAGGGTTGAAATGGATGAGAGAGACAGAAACCAATCAAAGGTTCCCCCCTTGGGGTGGAAAAGTCTGTAAACTGCAAAAGGCCAGGGGAAAAAGGTCGTGAAAGAAAAAAGGAGCGAAGGAGACAGGGGGTTATCAATGGGATGTTGAAATCATCCATGAGGAGAAGTGGGCATTTCTTTAAGAGAGGAAATATGGAGCCGGCAGGGAAATTTTCCCAAAAAATGGCGGGGGTTCCGGGGGGTCTGTACACAACTGCGACTCTATGGGAAAATGGGGAAAAGTCTAATGGTGTGACTTCAAAAGGGGGGGGAAAGTGAGGGAGGGGTGCGGAAGGGGAAGACCGGTAATGCAGTGTGGGGAGAGAAGTATGCCCAAATCCTCCACCCCCCTGTTCTCATTCTGGGGTGTGGGTGAATGTAGGGCCGCCTAGGTGACAGCGGGAAAGGGGAAACATGTCAGAGTGCTGGAGCCTGTTTCTGTGAGGGGCCCCAGGGTTGAGGGGGAAAGAGAAAAAAAAGGTCATGAACCATGATTTGTTTAAAAATGGGCTTCCACAGGGACATTTAAAGGGGCAGGAAAGACGTTACAGCGAATAGCGAGCGGTTTGCAGGGTTTCATGGAAGGAGGGGAGGAGGAAATGGGATGAGCATAAGGAAGGGGGGCCGGGGGTTTGGAGAGATGTACTGCAGAGAGAAGAGGAGAATGAAAAGCGACAGCAAGGTTAAGTGATGAGTACGGCACGTTTGTGCCGCATATCAAAAGGGCGATTTTGGGGTTTGGTTAAAAAGGGGAACAGTGTGTGGGATTATACATGGGGGGGGGGGGATAGAGGCGCTGATATGGGTAAATTGTTCAGGGGGTGTGACTGGATGGTAAATTTAAAGGGGAAAAAAAACCTGTATTATACGAAAACAAACAGTACGTGTTTTTTGACTTTGGGCCCCCAGCTTGTTCATTGATGCAGCTTGCAGTAAAATTGAAAAAGCAAATTTTTTGTCACCACGGTGAATTGAAAAGTGCAAAAAAAACAATTTATTAACCGAAAAACATTTCGATAGTTTTTTTTGATTTTGGGCACTAAGCTTTGTTATTGACCAAACTTGACTAAATCTGAAAACAGCAATTTTATAGTCCCAAGGGAATTGAAAGGTGCAAAAATAATTTTTTTATCCAATAATTTCAAAAGTTTTTTTTGACTTTGGGGCCTAAAAGCTTTGTTTATTGGCAGCTTGCAGTAAAAACGAAAACGAATTTTTAAGTCACCCCCGGTGAATTAAAAAAGGTGCAAAAAAACCGTGAAAATTTTTCGAAAACATAACAATACGTGTTTTTTTTATTTGGCGACTACGCTTTGTTCATTGACGCGCTTGCCTAAATCTGAAAAAAGAGTTTTATAGTCACCCCCAAATGAATTAAAGGGCAAAAATATTTTATTTTACGAAAAAAATAAAAAAATCGTGTTTTTTTTACTTTTTGGGGCACTACAGCTTTTTTCTTTTAGCAGCTTGCAGTTTAAAATGAAACCCGCAATTTTATGTCACCCCCGGTGAATTGAAAGGTGCAAAAAATACCCAAATATCGAAAAAAACAGATCTGTTTTTTTACTTGGCCCCCATACAGCTTTGTTTATTGACGCAGCTTGCAGTAAAACTGAAAAAAAGCAATTTTGTAACACCAATAAATTGAAAGGTGCAAAAAATACCCTGTATTTTTAAAGAAAAAAATAACGATACGGTTTTTTTTGCTTTTTGCGCACTACAGCTTTGTTCATTGCGCAGTTTTCTGTAAATTGAAAACAGCAATTTTTTAGTCCACCCAGGTGAATTGAAAAAGGGTTTAAAAAAAAATTTTATTTTCCCAATACATTTTTAGATAGGTTTTTTTACTTTTGGGGCCCCTACAGCTTTTTCATTGACGCGCTTGCAGTAAACTGAAAAACACAAATTTTTAATTCCCCCAGGTGAATTGAAAGGTGCAAAAAATACCGTGTATTATACGAAAACATAAAAAAGATACGTTTTTTTTTGACTTTTGCGCACTCAGCTTTGTTTATTGAGAGCTTACATGTAAATCTGGAAAAAAGCAATTTTATAGTCACCCCATGAATTGAAAGGGCAAAAAATAATTTTATTATCCCAATACATTTCAGATAGGTTTTTTGACTTTTGGGCACTACAGCTTTGTTCATTGAGCGCTTTTCACGAAATTGAAAACAGCAAATTTTTTAGTCACCCCAAAGGGGAATTGAAAGGTGCAAAAAAAACATTTTTTTATCCAATACTTTCAGATAGGTTTTTTTTGACTTGGCGCAACAGCTTTGTTCATTGGGCAGCTTGATGTAAATCTTTTAAAAAAGCAATTTTATGTCCCACAGGTAATTGAAAGGTCAAAAATACCCTGTATTATACGAAAAAATAAAACATAGTGTTTTTTTTTACTTTGGCGCAGCGCTTTGTTCATTTACGCGCTTTCCGTAAATCTGAAAAACACAATTTTTTATCACCACAGGTGAATTTTAAAGGGGCAAAAAATACCGTGTATTATCGAAAAAAATAAAGATACGGTTTTTGACTTTGGCGCACTACAGCTTTGTTTTATTGCCGCGCTTGCAGTAAATTGAAACAGCAATTTTTAGTCACCCCAGGTGAAATTTAAAGGGGGAAAAAAAAACCGTGATTTTACGAAAACATAACAATACTGTTTTTACTTTGGCCCTACAGCTTTGTTTATTGCCGCAGCTTGCCAAAACTGAAAAAAAAAGCAATTTTATAGTACCCCAAAGGGAATTGAAAAGGTGCAAAAAATACGTGTATTTTAAAGAAAACATAACAATACGTTTTTTTGATTTGGGCCCACTCAGCTTTGGTTTTATTGACGCGCTTGCACGTAAATCAGAAAAAAGCAAATTTTTTAGTCACCACAGGGGAATTTTAAAAGGGGCAAAAAAAAACTTTTTTATCCGAAACATTTCAGATACGTGTTTTTTGACTTTGGCGGGCCCCCCCCAAAGCTTTTTTCTTGACGCAGCTTGCACGTAAATCTAAAACAGCAATTTTTTAGTCACCACAGGGGAAATTTAAAGGGGCAAAAAATACCGTGTATTTTCGAAAAATAGCAATTTAAATGTTTTTTTACTTTGGCGCACTACAGCTTTGTTATTGACGCAGCTTGCACTAAATCTTAAAACAGCAATTTTTAAAATACCACAGGTGAATTGAAAAGGTGCAAAAAAATACCGTTATTATATGAAAAAATAACAATCTTTTTTTTTGACTTTGGGCATACAGCTTTTTCATTGACCAGCTTGCCGTAACTTAAAACGCAATTTTATAGTCACCCCAAGGGAATAAAATCTTTTTTTATATAGGGCCAAAAAAATTTTGCAGACTTTTCAATGTGAGGGGATAATTACAGACAAAAGACAGACATTACACAGTGAAAGCTACTTCAGGTGAGACACAGGTGTTAGGGCCCCGCTCGCAAGAGCTTTCAATCTAAGAGGGGGCCTGGGGGGAACAAAGGGGGAGAAGTCTAAATTTTAAAAGGGGCCCGCCATGTTTTATAAATAGGGGAGTTTTCATAAAATTTTGGTGAACCTGCCCCCCCTGACTGACACTATATACAGATAAGTACCGTGAGTGCCCTAGTGTAGGGGGGTGGGCAAATGTGTGTATAAAGGTTTGGGTTGCAATAGGGTTTTGGTAGGCCCGCCTGGGGATGTTTTCAACACCTTTAAAACTACGAAGGGGGATTGTCCGATGGTACGGGTAGGGTGTTTCCAGAAAAGGGGGGCTCCGGGGCAAATCTTGAAACGGGCAATTGGGGGGTTCGGGGTTGAGGTATCCCGTAGTTTGATGTCCGTAGTGAGCGGAGAGAGCGGGGGAGGGGGGTAGACAAGATGAGGGAGGGAAAAGTATGGGGTGCAGCAGTGGAGAGCTTTATGGGTGAAAAGTGGGGTGGTTTTGCTGTATCTTGTTGGAGGGAACCAGTGCAGCGAGTGACACAGGTTAGAGGCATCATATGCGGCTGGGGAAAGAAATACAAGCCTGGCTGGGTGCATTTAG